>RJWK010057465.1:0-14136 GCA_004363435.1 Platanista minor
AAAGGAGTTTAAAAAAAAAAAGTGTCCCAAAATTAAGAAATGGACATATTTGTCTGCATTTGAGAAAAACCACTGGTTTTGGGCAGCTCAAAATTCAGACCTGGTTACCTGGTGGCTCCCCTGGAGGCTCAATGCCATTCATGCTTGCTGGTTATTAGCCCTAATGTATCTTGGGGGTGAAATCTTGCTTTTCCATTACTGGCCATACTGCAGCCCCTTGTCATTTTGCTTCTGAGATGTGTTACTTTCACGGGGCCTGGGATTCTGCATGCCTGTCTTCTCAGGCCATCCTGTGTGGGCTACCTTTCCAACAAACAATGCAGACTAGATATTTTGGTGACCTTTGAAATGAAACTGCAACCTTTCATAGTTCTTTAAACTAGCTGCTTACATAAGCATTGTTTGCCAACTCTAAAACCCTCCATTTTCATACCCTTTCTGGACCAGCACACTCCTTAATTTCCCTGCTAACAGATTAATAAATGTTGAACTATGCTTGCAATCAATCTAAGAAATTTTGTTGAATATCTTCTAGAAATTACAGTAAAACTTCAGGTTAGTGGTGGGCAGGAGAAAAAAGTCTCTTCCAGAATGCTCTCTTAACACAGCCTATTTCAGTCCAGATAGATCACAGGTTACACATTCAATATGCCCAAGCAAAGCACATGAGTTAGAAAGATACTGGTATTTATGATTAATACATCATTTAACAAATTCTGCCATTAAAGATTTTTTGGCCTTTTTAATCATTTGTATTATAAATTTGGTTATCAAGTTTTCCATAACTAGAAGTAAAATTCCATTACAAATGATTCTCAGTAATAACTCTCTTCGAAGGCATCCACAGCCGCAATGCTTCTGATCACAGTAGTAGCGTAGTAATAATTGTCTGGAAGGAAAATCCCCAATTGTCCATTGTCTTTATCATAGATAGAGCTGGAAGAACTCCACCAACCACAGAGCAATTCCGTTTTTTTTTTTTTTAATCTCCCTTTATAGTAAATGCCTTTTTTATCACTTTTCTCTCCCCATTTCCACCCTAGACATTCTAATCATTCCTCCCAGAAAAACACTTAAAAAAATAATTTTTTTTAATGTGGGGAAGTTGAAAAAAGAAAAAGAAAGGGTTGACTGGCATTTTCATCCTTGTTCTACTGGGTACAGAGCTCTTGATGTTTCCATCTCTAGGCCTCATTCTGATTCATCTCCAGGCTCAACATCCTTGTCACTACTGTCATCAGCCTAAGGGTGGCTTTGCAAGAACCACATAGAATCACAAGGTAGCGAAAGAGAGTGGATCTGCCCTCAGCTTCCTGTGTCACCTTCTTTATTTCGTGCCACCAACACAAAGCTTAATTACAGGTTCCTACCCTTAGTCAACCTTATCAAGATTTCTAGGGGATCATTAGAAATATGTCATTGCTAATTGTGTTCCTGAGTATACACGACAAGAATAATATTCTCTGTGGCAGAGCAGAAGGAAGAAAGTATATGGCATATTATATATACATATAGTTATATGCGTGTGTATATATATAGATACACAAACACACACATACTGGTTATATATTTTGGCTCTTTTTTATTTGCATGTGATTTCTATACCTTCTCACATAATTTTTCACTTTTTTCAAAATACTTTCCCTTACAGACAGTGTTCAGAGATATTTTCAGGTAGTAGTTACCAGAAAAAAGAAAGTCAGAGTGCTTTAAAAAGTATTTATGTTTTCATCAAAAATAAATGTGTTTTAAATACAACTGGTCCTTGTCATCATATAAATGTAGTCATATTAAACCCAGTATTGTCATTGATGAGATTTGTTTGAACTCCAATAATCGGACCAACTACAAAGCCAAGATTTTTAAGTGTTATTTTCATTCCCAAAGGAAAGAAAGGGGAATAAAAAAAGATAGAAGCTTCCTGGTCACAGCGAGGACCCAGAGGACTATTTCACCTGTCTCTTGGCGTGAATTTTACCTCAAACAAACCCATACAAAAATCTACTCCAAACAAACCACTACCATTATCTCAAACCCGATCAGTAAAGTCAGCACAAGAGGGGCCCTCTCCATGCCGTTAGAGAGAAAATACAGCCGCATTATTCAGGAGACCTGAGGAGAAAGAGATCTAAAAAAATTTTCCCATTGAAAATAGTAAGAAAAGTAATTAGCTGTCATTCGGATTCTGTGAATGGGGCGATATGGCTGGAACTTATACAGGTCTTCCGAAAATCCTTGTGCTACTTTATTTTTTAACCACTTTAAAATTTAAGTATAGTTCACTTACAATGTTGTGTTAGTTTCAGGTGTACAGCAAAAGATTCAGTTATATATATATATATATATATATGTATTTATATATTATGTGTATATATATTCTTTTTCAGATTCTTTTCCACTATAGGTTATTACAACATATCGAATATAGTTCCCTGTGCTATACAGTAGGTCCTTGCAGTTTATCTAGTTTATATACAGTAGTGTGTATATGTTAATCCCAAACTCCTAATTTATCTCCCCCACAACCCCCGCTATCCCCTTTGGTAACCATAAGTTTGTTTTCTACATCTGCAAGTCTATTTCTGTTTTGTTTGTTTGTTTGAGGTACGCGGGCCTCTCACCGCTGTGGCCTCTCCCGTTGCGGAGCACAGGCTCCGGACGCGCAGGCTCAGTGGCCATGGCTCACGGGCCCAGCCGCTCCGCGGCATGTGGGATCTTCCCAGACCGGGGCACGAACCCGCGTCCCCTGCATCTGCAGGCGAACTCTCAACCACTGCGCCACCAGGGAAGCCCTATTTCTGTTTTTTAAATAAGTTCATTTATACTGTTTTTTTAGATTCCACATGTAAGTGATATCATACGATATTTGTCTTTTTCTGTCTGACTCACTTCACTTAATATTTCACTTCACTTATTATACAAGGTCTTCAGAAAATCCCCGTTCCTCTTTAACTCTAGGGCTTTGTTCAGTTTGGTAGTGGGAATAACTAAAATATATGTGTTACAAGATGAAACAGTAAATTCTCCTCTGCTGGCTGAAATGGACTTCCACACCACGAGTCACAGGAATTTGTCCCTTTATCTACAGAAATCATGTATTTCCTCAGGATCTGAACTAAGATAGCACAGCTGCTCTGTAAAGGGCTCAGGATGGACACCCATCAGTGTCCCCTGGTGCGGGTGGGACTCAACGGGAGCAGGGTCAGCGGGGCCAGGTCCCTGCGTCCCCGTGTTCTGTGGAGAGGTGTGCCGGGGCAAGTGAAAGGCAAGTGACAACAGAGAAGAGCTGCAGAGGGCTCGGACGCACCCCTGGGATGCTTCTGTTTTATGAGATGTGTATGAAAGTGACCTCATCTGGGGATTAGACATTTTATTTACATACACCAAGCAGTTCTTATCTTAGGTGCCCACTGTCTAGGGGGATTCTCTGGGGTGCCTCGGCGGTTTCCAGACCTTGGAGACTTCGAGTCCTGTGGGACAGTGAGTCTGAGAGCTGGCTCACTGCCAGTCAAGTCAGAGAGAGGGGCCCAGAGTCAGAGTCACACTCCAGACAGCATTGCTTGTCTCCACAAAACACAGCAGTACGCAGCTTCACATACTTCATTACACAACATACACAAGTCTACAGTTGCAGGTGGGGGGATAATTAATAGATTTTATTGTTTTAGAGTAGTTTTTGGTTCTAGGCGATGATGTGTCAATGTAGGTGCATCAATTGCCACCATATCTACTTAGGTTTCTGTGTTTAACGCAGACTTCCATTAGAAGCAGTCCCTAGAGCCAAGTGGAATAAGGTGAGTGACCGGTTAGATTTCTAAGACCTTGAAGAGCTTACGAGTCTTTGTTGCATCCCACATGAAGAGCAGTTTGGCAAGGTCAGGAACGAACAATCTCTCTCTCTCTCTTTCTCTCTCTCTTTCTCTCTCTCTTTCTCTCTCTCTCTCTCTCTTTCTCATTCTTGGTGCTAACGTTCCATACCCACCAAGCTCTTTTTTTGTTACTAGAAAAGGCAATAGTCTTTCTAATTTTCATACTTTTAAAAGTACTCTTCTCTTTTTGTTTGGTATCGCAGATGTGTTTTCTGTATTTTTAAAATGTGTGTAAGACCCTCACACTTTGGAGAGCAAGACCCGGACCTGACCTAGCGCTCTTCACTTACTAGTTCTATCCCTCGAGCAAATCATTTAGCCACTCAGAGGTTATTTTCTATCAGTAAAATGAGAGATTAATCGTATCTGTCCACCTCACACAGTTGTTGTGAAGATCAAAAGAAAACATGTATGTGTGGTTAACAAAATGAATGGATAAAAACCATATGGTCGGGCTTCCCTGGTGGCGCCGTGGTTGAGAGTCCGCCTGCCGATGCAGGGGACACAGGTTCGTGCCCCGGTCCGGGAAGATCCCACATGCCGCGGAGCGGCTGGGCCCGTGAGCCATGGATGCTTCAGCCTGCGCATGCGGAGCCTGTGCTCTGCAATGGGAGAGGCCACAGCAGTGAGAGGCCCGCTTACCACAAAAAAAAAAAAAAAAGAAAGAAAGAAAGAAACCATATGGTCATTGCAACAGGAAAACTGTCTTGTAAATTGAAGTCACTCATATGACTCCTCTATTTCAGATCCGATCTCTTACTGGTTCTGGGAAAATGTATTATTGCGTCTTTAATGATTGATTTCGTGCCTTTGATTTTGATTGCTTATTCAGGAAGCCTAACTATTCAGAAATTGCAATGCTGAACACTACCCCCCGGTTCTGCCTTCCTGAAATGTTTCATTTCTCAGTTTCTTAAAATTCTGGTTATATTGCTCAGGTTTTCTTTTTACTTATTTAAGTGCCATTTCTGCTGTGTGCAGCTGAAACAATATTTTCAGTCTGTCTTTTGCAATGACCCTTACCTTCATTCTTTTTCATTCTGACCTTCACTCACGTGAGAGGATGTAGAGTCCATTCCATTTCTTTGAAAAAAGGCTCCAACCAGTTTCTGAATCCTCTGCGTGGTTCCCTGCAGTTGCTCTTTTGCAGAATGAATTTTTAAGAAGTTTTCTGTACACTTTTTGGTCTTTTGGGAGTAATGAAACTTTTTCAGGGAGTCCACATTAATTTTTCCAGTTTACTGCATTCTCCCTTAAGTTACCTTAGTGACTGATGTCTGCTCTGCTACTGAAAATTCTTTAGTAAAATTTCTGATTGATTTCAATAGAATTTGTGATTAGGAGTTTGACTGGGTTTCTACTCACTCCACCGTCTTCCTGGATAATTTTCCTACCGTGTCAGATCTTTCTATCCTCTGGTTCAACAGAGTCTGGAAAGACTCCACAGACGAAAGATGGGATTAAAACCAGAGAGCCAAGCATTTTTCATAGAAAACTGGAAGATGCCTTTTTGTGCTTTGGTGCTGCTCTCAAGGCTCAGGCTGGGCCCAAGAAAGGGGGAGCAAGGATGGAATACTGAAATAAAATCTTACCATGAACCCCTTAATAACTCTAATTATTAACTGCATTCTGAACCTTCCAGGCACCACGCAAGCAGCAAAGGCTGGTTGGTTTCTTTAGCTATAAATGAGGGGGTGCTAAATTATTTCCAAGGTCTTTTTCCAGTTCTGAATTTCTACATTAAATAATACTTAAGCTGCAGGTTCAAGCATGAATTGGTAACCAGAATTATCCCCACTTCCTGATACCCAACCTTCAAAACGTACATATGGGTCTGTGTGCATGTGTGCACGTGCGCGCGCGCACACACACACACACACACACACACACACACACACACACACACCCCACAGGCCTACTTCGATTTCCCCACTTGTACATTTTTCAAATCAACTGTTATTAAATATAAGATGAACCAGTGAAAGGGAAAATAAGGGAAGTAAATAGGAAATTCCTCCCTCTGGAATCAGGGCAGCCTTTGCATCCCCAGATGTACTCCAACGCGTGAGGTACCTAAGAGTAGACACCACAGGCAGCCAAGGCATGGATGGGGCACCAAGTCTCAGCTCAGCCTGGACTCTGCGGGGGGAGGCCCTGAGGCCCTCTCGTGGACAAACTGTGGAACTGCAGCCTTCTCTGCATCCAGAAAGGCACCAGTGACCTGAAACCCTAGGTCTTTGCCTTGCAAATGGTGCCTTGAGTCATTTTGAGGCACATTATCCCTGCAGCCGTTAGATCTGAGGCTCAAGAAAACTAGGCTGGATTTCAAACTGGGTAATGTTAAATGGCCACCATATTTACTAGTATTTTGGCTACTCCCAGCAGAAGAAAAACACTTAAATTCAAGTGCTTCAGAATGAAGTTGCCAGCCTCAGGGCTCTTGTCTCTCCTTTGAACTTCAATTACACTTCGTTTACATTGTCCAAACTCACGTCTCAAGAAGATATCTGTGGCTACTAATAGCAGAAAAGTGAAGGATGGAATTATTTTGACAGGCAGAGAATGGGAGGGTTGTGACAACTTTATTGTTCAGCCAGTGTTTAATGCGTGTCTCTATGCCTATTCATGCATGCAAACCACAAATACTTATTAGTTCATACTGTACCAGTCATTGCCTGTTTGCTCTCAGATCTCTTCCCTGTCTTTCTCCTAAAAACAGTTTCCTGTTTATCCTTGCCAACTATCTTCCAGCAAGAATGGCCAGTGGGAGGCACTGGCAAGAGACTGGAGGTTGAGAAGTAAGGAGAAGCCAGATTCTTTTTGCTGGCCCTCTCTCTCTGCTTTGAGCATCATTTTCCTATAGTGGTTCCAGCTTCCCATCAGACAGCCCTTCCCTCCAGGGCCCTTGCCTGTCCCAGCCATGGGACAGCCTCAGCCTCTGATTCTGGTGACACCATCCCTCTCCTGTGTCCTTCAAGCCCTCGTGGTAGTAGCATTCAGCTTCTCACCTCTGTGCATTTCCTGTGTAGTCGATTCCCTGTTTTAAATTCCCTCTTTGAAATGCCCAGGATGATCTTGTTGTACTTCGTAATAAGGATATCACAGTGGGCAAGACAGGCTCCATTCCAGATCTCATGGAGCTCATAGTCTATCAGGGAAAACACATGTTAAACCAACCATCAGTAGCATGACAAGTATGTCAAAAGAGAAGTATATAAGAACATACAGCAGAGAGCCCTAACCTAGCCTAAGAATAGTTCTATAGGTGACACTAGAAACCCTAAGTCAATGGGTCTTTACACAAAGACATAGCCCCATGAGCCGTGGCTGCAGCACAGCAAGTTTTAATGCTACCTCTCACCCTTCCTGGATCCAGCTGGGGAGAAAGAAAGGGTCCCTAGTGAAAGAAGAAAGTCAGAGGTTTTAAGCAGGATTCAGTGCACAGTAGTGGCAGAGAAGCAGAGATGGAGTTATTCCGGCAGCCTTCAGGGGTCCAAGAAAATTAGGCTCTGCCTGATCCAGGCAGGGGAGAAACCAGAATCTTGGGGGAATGTATTGTCCCCCTGGCAATCTCCAAAGCACAGGAGTCAGGCAATGTCCAGGCCAAGCCTGATTCAGAGAAAATGCCTTCCCAAAGATTTAAGCTCCAACATTCCAGTATTTCCTGGGCCTCCTCCCACCCTAACACTGCCCCCAGCAGGTGGGCCAGCCAGCTGTGCTCTTTTGTCCTAACAGGTTTCTACTCGTGCCTTGGTGAACTCATGGCACTTTCATCCTCTCCATCTACCCCTCCATCCTGAAGAATTCCAGATTTACTCAACACCTGGATTCCTCTTGCCAAATCATAAAAGCTCTGGATTTATGTATCAGATGGGAAAGGCATACTCTCTTCACTTTTGTCACTTAAATCACAGTCTACCAGATCTAAAGTGTGTTTGTTTGTTTGTTTGTTTTTTGCGGTACACGGGCCTCTCACTGTTGCGGCCTCTCCCGTTGAGGAGCACAGGCTCCGGACGCGCAGGCTCAGCAGCCATGGCTCACGGGCCCAGCCGCTCCACGGCACTTGGGATCTTCCCGGACCGGGGCACGAACCCGCGTCCCCTGCATCGGCAGGCGGACTCTCAACCACTGCGCCACCAGGGAAACCCTCAATATTCCATACTATAGAGGAAAATCATGACTCAAATGCACGGCCGTTCAGAGCCACCCTGCCTTGCAGGAGCTCCCAGTGTGGAAGGAGGGAGAGAGCAAAGTTTGAGGATCTGCTCCCCACTCCCAGCTCACTGCCTACTGTAGGTCAATACTGGAACTTAACACATCTAAAAACGTTGTAACTCAGCATACCACCACCCACAGGTCTCTGGTCTCTCCTTCGAACTCCAATTATACTTAGTCTACACCATCAAAACTCATGACTCAAGAAGCCATTATGGGTCAGTTGTGGCAACCAAGGCAGGCCAAGAAAAGGAGGGAGCTCAGGTGTTGCTTGAGACCCTGGCACATGGGCCTGGAGCAGCCCTTCTCAATCTGGGTTCCATGAGAGAACTAAGCCCTAAGGCATCTATTATATGTAATGAATTAACTTGTATCACTTATGCTTCCGGAAAGGTACCAGCTATGTACCGTCCTTGGGAGAATTGAGAAAATAGTCACTCTCATAATATTCTATAAACTTTCATTCTCTCCTGGAACCCTTGTTGAGAAAGCCTGGCCCAACAGCAGAAGCTGGTCTCAGTAATGCTTTGGTCACTCTCTTGAACCCGTCTGATTCAGAGGATCATACACGAATGATTCCACCCAGGGGAATTCCCCGGCGGCCCAGTGGTTAGTACTCGGCACTCTCACTGCTGGGGCCCCGGGTTGGATCCCTGGATGGGAACTAAGATCCCACAAGCCGCAGGGTGCGGCCAAAAAAAAAAGGTTCCACCCACAAGCATTAGCACAAGTGGGGGAGGGGGGATGTTTATTTTAAGAATATGGGTATTAAAGCATAGTGAGAGAACATGGCAAAACAACCAGAGGAGCCCCCAAGAAGTCCACACCTGGGTCTCCTGATGGCCTTTTATTATCCCTCTGACCATTCAACTAATCTAACCCATCCAATTTTAACAGAAGATGATTAAAGAATTAAACCTATCTTCATCTGGGCAGGATCCCCTTTGCAGGGTCCATTTACTGGAATTGTCTCCACACAAAACCCTACTCTCAGCCATGGCTGCTAAGCTCAATGGCAAGATAGGGGACTGGGCTTCCCTGGTGGTGTAGTGGTTGAGAGTCCGCCTGCCAATGCAGGGGACACGGGTTCGTGCCCCGGTCCGGGAAGATCCCACATGCTGCGGAGCGGCTGGGCCCGTGAGCCATGGCCGCTGAGCCTGCGCATCCGGAGCCTGTGCTCCGCAACGGGAGAGGCCACAACAGCAAGAGGCCCGCGTACCACAAAAGAAAAAAAAAAAGATAGGGGACTAAGTCCCACAGCATGGGGAGGGGGTGGGGCACAGAGGGAAGATGCTTATTATCTTCCCACTGTCTCCAGGGTTCCACCACCTGGGGCAAGAGAGAGCCTCCCCATGGGGCAGATGCAGTGGAAAGGGTGGGAAGGAGATGCAAATAACACTTAGCTGAGTACTTTTTTAAACTGTTGTTTTCTAGGTGTTTCACTGACATGTCCGATCTCTGCAGCTAGATTGTAAATTCCTTGAGCGCAAGGACTAAGTTTATGCTGTAAATCTTTAATCTACTACAGTGTTCAGCCCAGTCCTTCTCCTACAGATGCTTCATCAGCATACTGTTGATTAATTAGAATCTGCTTTGGTGGAAAAAAAAAATGGTGTATCCTTGCAACAATTACAGTGTAAGGTTTATTTGAAAGTACTGGATGAATATGATAAGGTTTAAAACATTGAATACGGGACTTCCCTGGTGGCGCAGTGGTTAAGAATCCGCCTGCCAATGCAGGGGACACAGGTTTGAGCCCTGGTCCGGGAAGATCCCACATTCCACAGAGCAACCAAGCCAGTGTGCCACAACTACTGAGCCTGTGCTCTAGAGATCGCATGCCGCAACTACTTAGCCCGTGTGCTGCAACTACTGAAGCCTGTGCACCTAGAGCCCATGCTCGGCAACAAGAGAAGCCACTGCAATGAGAAGCCCGTGCACCGCAGTGAAGAGTAGTGCCCGCTTGCTGCAACCATAGAAAGCCCACGCGTAGCAACGAAGACCCAGCACAGCCCTAAATAAATAAATAAAACATTGACTACTTGTGTGCTACGAGACAAGGATCTCCCCACATCACCCCGTACTGGGCCTCATAGGAGCCACCCACCCTACCCTGGACGTCTGACAGAGAAGCCTGAATAAGGGAGAAGTTCATCACCACTGAAATTGTACAGAGTTTCCCCTGGAGACAGAGCCCAAAGACTTCTTTCTCACCTAACTTTCTAGGAACGGCAGGCCAGACAGAAACTGAGGACAAAACTGACCCCCACCCCACCCCATCTTCCTTCCACTCCTGCTCTGCTACCAAGAGTCAAAGGTGTCTCTCACCCACCCCCATGTGAACACCCCTTTCGTGCTGGACTTCAGAGTCTCACCAACAGTCCAGGTTTGCTACTTCCAGTCAGGAATCAGCATGTACTGCCTCACCCCGGGGTCTCAGCTCAGCCTCAGGATGAGGCAGGAGCTGGCACTCCTCCATGGTCTTGGAGCCTGTGAGATCTGACTGCCCACTTTAGGCTAAGTCCCACAGGATCCCGAGATCCACGTGGCTCTCAGACTGGTCAGCCAGGAACTTGGAGAGTCAACACCTCGGGGGAATGTGGTACTGACTCTCATACCCCAAACACACATGAAATTGATTTAGTCTCAAAAGCCAATGGACTCAGTCTGGGTAGGGAACAAGCCCTTGCAGTGATAAGAAAAAGTTGTCCATGATCCGTACCTCCTACCTGGAGTAATAATCAGAAGGCAGCCGAGTGAGTGTGGAATCAGGAGAGATCTGAGGGTCCTCCAACCAGACCTTGACCGTGCTGATGAGCAACCACTCCCCACATTGCAGCACACCTTTGGGGTAACCAGAATGTCACATCGACCAGAAAGTATGGCTCTTCCCTGGGACAACACTAGAGACCCTATGAATTCTTAACTCCCAGCAGTCTTCATCCTAAACTTGATTTGATAAGCTGAGGTCTCCTCCTTTTTCCTTAATCATGCCATTGGGTTTTCAACATACTTTTGTTGTTTTCTAAATATGGAACCAATCTTACACCATATGTACTGACAAATAAGCATCTTCAGCTGACACGATGATGGCAGGGCTTGAAAGGTTTTCCTGGGAAGATGGGTGTCTTGCCCTCTCGCCTGCACTGCCTTCCAGAACTCATTGCCACCGTACTTTGGGTATTGGTGCTCTCTGCCTTCCACTCATGGCCTCCAGTGGATTCCTGCAGCCAGGCCTGCCCCAGGATTCCTGCAGATCTGACCGACAGAGACTTGCCTTACCTCTTAGCTAGGTCTCATTTGTTGTTAGTGAGTGTGTGTTGTGCTCTCTTTCCTTTTTAACTGCACTGTCTTTGGGGGTAAATGCAGAGCCATTCTGAACACCCCACTCTCCCCATCTAAGCCAAGCCTAGGGCCAGAGTTCTGGGATGGCAACCCTGCCACGTGGTCAGGCATACCATCTGGCTCTGCTACTAGACAAACTTGGTCTTCCTGCTTCTGCTAGTCCACAAAAAATTAATAATCAACCATCATGACCTTTATACCACATTTATCAACCTTAGCAAAGGGAAATCTGGACTTTGAAAGCTAATTTGCAGGCTTGACTGCCCAAAGAAGTTCAAAGAACAGCTTAGCCAGTTGTGTCAAAGTTGATGGTATTCTCTAGACACATGACTAAGATATTTTTTATCCAGTATATTTTAAGTCACTGTGCTCAAACAGGCAATAAGACCTAGAATCTGATCTGTAGTTCTGATCCTGGGGCATCCAGGAGACTTTCCAGCTCTATGAACCACACACAAATAGAAAGACAGTTTAATGTGGTAAAGGTCAGTGGCTTTCAAACTTTTTAACTTCATGGTAAGAAATGCACGTTATATGGCAAAACCCAATATACAGACACACAGGGAGACAGACAGACACACACACACACACACACACATATACACACACACACACCCCTCCACATAACTGAAACAAAAGTTTCTTGAAACACTACTGCCTTAGAGGAAGATGCATGTGAAAGTAATTTATTAGGAAATATTTCCAGGGGAAAGAGAGGAATGAGGAAGTTGGACCAGGAAGGGGCCGAGTAAGGGTGCTATATCAAGCCAAGTCACACGGAGGATAATTCTGACTCATTCCCACAGAGGGCTTGGGGGGCACTGTGGGTCACAATGACCTGAAGTCAAAATCATCCCAATGAGAGGGCAATAGAACTGGAGCGTGTACATCCCCGTCTCCAACAGTCATTGGCCAAGGGCCACGCACACTGGAATTCAGCTGATGCGCACAAAGAGGATAAAGAGACTGAAACTAACACATTGTAAGTCAACTATACTTCGATACAGTTTTTTTAAAAAAATAATTCTTTCCAGGAATTCCCTGGCATTCCAGTGGTTAGGACTCCACGCTTCCACTGCAAGGGGCATGGGTTCGATCCCTAGTTGGGGAACTAAGATCCCACAAGCCACGCAGTGAAGACAAAAAAGAAGACAAAAAAAGTTTCTCTCCTAGACCAAACTCTAAAAAAATTTTTTCTTAAAAACGGTAAAGGGGGACTTCCCTGGTGGTCCAGTAGTAATCTGCCTTCCAATGCAGGGGACGTGGGTTCGATCCCTGTTCAGGGAACTAAGATCCCACATGCCGCAGGGCAGCTAAGCCTACGCCACAACTATTGAGCTCGCATGCATCAACGAGAGAGCCCGCGTGCCACAAACCATAGAGCCCACGCGCCCTGGAGCCCGCACACCACAACTAGAGAGAAGCCCAAGTGCTGCAATGAAGAGATCACGCGCAGCAACGAAAGATCCCACATGCCTAAGCAAAGATCCTGCGTGCTGCAACCTTAGTTGCAGTTGACCTGACACAGCCAAAAAATAAAGAAAATAAATAAATATTTTTAAAAAGAAAAGGTAAAAGGAATCCCAGGTGACACGGTGGCAGAAGGGACAGCACCTGCTCCAAACACCCTAAACATGAGTGATAATCTGTGATGTTTTCTACTCTGGTTTTGCTTTGTTTTGTTCTTTAACTTGTTGGCCATGGATTTGAATATCAGTGCAGCCACTTATGAGCTGTTATTTAACCTGTTTGGGTTTTTCCTCATTCCTAAAATGGGAATAACAATATCAACTTTGTTCATTGTGGTGAAAATCAGAATCGATATAGATAATCCTAGCAAACAGTAGGTGCTCCACTTGTAGCTATTATGATTAAAATATATATCTTCGGGCTTCCCTGGTGGCACAGTGGTTGAGAGTCCGCCTGCCGATGCAGGGGACACGGGTTCGTGCCCCGGTCCTGGAAGATCCCACATGCTGCGGAGTGGCTGGGCCCGTGAGCCATGGCCGCTGAGCCTGCGTGTCCGGAGCCTGTGCTCCGCAACGGGAGAGGCCACAACAGTGAGAGGCCCGCATACCGCAAAAAAATAAAAATAAAAATAAAATAATCAAGGCATAGAGGGATAATGCAAACAGTGCTGAGGTAACTGATTAACGCTTTAGGAACAAAAATTAACCTGGATCTCTACCTCACTTCCCATACAAGAGCAAATATCAGATGGCCCAAAGATTTTAACAGACACACACTCACACACACACACACACACAAAACCCACATTGAATAACTATAGGAAAACATGAGTGAATTTTTTATATTTTTGGAGTAAGAAAGGCCTTTCTAAGCATGACATAAAACTCAGAAGCCATAAGAGAAAAGATAAATAAGTTTGATTTATAAAGATTTAAAACATCTACATGACATTAAAGACATAAACTCCAAAGTCAAACTGGGAAAAATATTTGCCATACGTGACAGTCACATGGTTAATTTCCTTTCATGAAGTGTTTATAAGAATAAATAAGAAAACAATAAAAGTGGACATGGAGCTTCCCTGGTGGTGCAGTGGTTGAGAGTCCGCCTGCCGATGCAGGGGACACGGGTTCGTGCCCCATTCCGGGAAGATCCCACATGTCGCAGAGCGGCTAGGCCCGTGAGCCATGGCCTCTGAGCCTGCGCGTCTGGAGCCTGTGCTCTGCAACGGGAGAGG
>RJWK010057466.1:0-14135 GCA_004363435.1 Platanista minor
AAAAAAAAAAAAAAAAAAAAGAAAAGATATTGAATATAATTCCCTATGTCATACAGTAAATCCTTGTTGCTTATCTATTTTATGTATAGTAGTTTATATCTGTTAAGCCTATACTCCTAATTTATCCTTCTCCACACTTCCCTTTCCCCTTTGGTAACCATAAATTTGTTTGCTATTCCTGATCTGTTTGGAATCTCCATCAAGGTGAGTATCTACCCTATTCTTCCATTAAAATGTTGAAGGATAGGTAAAAGTGTTTGATCTTTGGGTATACATCCAAGGTTTTATGTTTTAGAATTTAAAGCAAATTTCTAGTTTGTGATGCATGGTATCACATCAAAATTAGACATCGTTATACTTATCATTATACTTCATTATACTTGTGAGGCAATACCAAAATTTTATTGAAAACACAACATGCAGATAAAACTTTTTTTCATGATTAATTATTGTTGTGGGTAAGCACAAGGAAAGATTTTGGTAATTCATAATCATTAGTTCTAGACCTGCAGGCTGTAATTGATCTGGCACTGATACACATTTGCCGATATCAGTCCAATCTTACTTATGTGTATTTGGATCCTATTCCAAAGTGTCAGTTTTATGAGATAGTCAAAGCAGTTTTGTGGCAGGGAGAGTTTTTAAATTTTTTTCTTAATCTCAACCTGAAATAACTTAATGCTTTAAAAATCCTATCACATGTTAAATTTTTATTTTATCTCATTTTTTATAGAACTTTGATTTGATAGAATGTCACATTAACTAGAAACTGTCAGTGGCTCCCTCAATGCCCATTGTTTAAACTACTTAATATAATGTGTAGAAAGTTCTTTAAACCTAGGACCAACCTTACTTTTCAACCCCCTCTTACAGCAGTTCCATCCTTTTACCCAGAATTTACTTGTCAGTCCTGAAAATTTTTCTGCTCCAACTGTTAAAAGGAATATATCTATTTCCCCAAATAGCAAATTTCCTCTCATCTTTCAAGACTAAGTTTATAAGTCATTCACTCATTCATTGAACAATTAGATAATAAATATTTGCTCTGGGCCAGGTACTATGCTTAGTGCCATATAAATTAATTCACTTAATCCTCACAATTGCTCTATAAAACGTATTTTGTGATTTCACAAAGACAGATGAGGACTCCTCATCCTCTGGTTCCACCTTCCAAAGAGCCAACCCACTCCACCCACTATTCTGACTGGCTGGGCAAGCTCTCCAGACATCGTGTCTCCATTATTGGACAGCACTCATATCATCAGCTTCAATTACCAGTCAGTTCCTCTAGGACCTCTCTTCTCCAGTGGTCAAGTCTCAAAGTAGAAACAAGTGAACCTCATAGACTGAAATAGATTTAGAGAAAGAAAGAAAGCTCTGATTAACACGGCACAAATCTGTTTTCATCCTGAAAATCCCAGTTGAAGTTTAGGTCAGTTTATTAGCAAAATGGCTTTGGTTACTGCTGTGCCTTTTCTATGCAGTAATTACAAGCTGGTCTTTTCATTCCAATCAACTGTTAGGGCTACTTAAAGAATAAGATATTATTCGTATTTTGCTCACATCACCGTTAGTGGCTGAAAACATTTATTAAGTGACTACTATATGTACACGGGCATCAGCAATTTATATTTATATATATATATATATATATATATATATATACATATAAAACTTGATTAACAAAAAAGAAATCAGAAGTCTTGAAAGAGTACTGTTTTGAGAGAAGAAATTGAGAAGTATGTTTTGAGACATGTTATTTCTGGACTGATACAGCAGATCTAACAAATGGAGATGCCCAGCAGATATAAACGTAACAGAAGGATGGGGGCCAGAGACATAGAATGCTCTATCTAGTTTTTGTTTTTTGTTTTTTTTCTCAAAAATGCCAGGAAATTGTAAAAATTTACTGTTATAACCAGTAATGTTTTGGTAAAAGATTAATGCTTTTAAAATATAACATAATTTAGGGCTTCCCTGGTGGCACAGTGGTTGAGAGTCTGCCTGCTGATGCAGGGGACACGGGTTCATGCCTCGGGCCGGGAAGATGCCGCGTGCCGCGGAGCAGCTGGGCCCGTGAGCCATGGCCACTGAGCATGCACGACTGGAGCCTGTGCTCCTCAACGGGAGAGGCCACAACCGTGAGAAGCCCGGGTACAGCAAAAAAAAAAAAAAAAATAATAATATATATATATATATATATATATATATATATAAAACATAATTTTTAAATCATATAATTTTAGGAGAACTTGAGAAATTGTTCTTTCTTTATACATGATTTAAAACTATTATTTAAACGGAAAACTGGACATTGTATTAAGATAATATTATAAAGTATTTTTTTGTTTTTGAAACTAAAAAGCCAAGAAATCTATCCGTAGACAGATCAGTCAGTGAGGTTTTCATGGAGAAAAACCTGGTTCCACATTCACATTTTACCTCAAGCCATTCATATAAAAAATTCAGGCCAATGGCTACCAGAGAGATGAGAGAATGTGCTGGAAGGATCTGTTGGAACCGATTACCACTTTTGAAAGAGACCGACCTCTCCTTATCTTCCATTCTTCTAGTGCCCTAAGTCCCTCAGACAGTATAGCAATAAACCCTCCTGGCATCAGACCCAAACTTGGACTCCAGGCATGGACAGTTTTTTTTTTTTTTCATGGATAATTCTTATATCAAAAAGTCACATATGGGATCCATCAGAAGCATCAAGCAGAGGAAACACTGTAAGAACATTGGTTCCCCTAATTGTTGGGTCAGTAGAAGTCATCCATAATTCACTCAATAAACAGCAGTTTTATGTAAAAGAGAAAGCACATTCTACATTTTACCTTGCTGGGAGAGAAACTAGTGTTATTAATGAACCATTCAAATAAAAAGAAGTCACCCCTGTATTTATGATATAATTGCAACTTGTAAACATCCCATGAAGCATGAGAGATTTCTTATCAAATAAAAAATTAAGTTTGATGGTTATAACTTGGATTTGGAAAAGTGCAAACATACATAATACATTCAGATATCACTGGCTACTAGCTTGTATACCAGAGTGAATTAGAAAAAAATGAATTTGTTATGAACTTGGTTACCTGAGAGGAGGAAAAAGAGAATAAACTCATTTTTTTTCCTGGGAATGAATAAAAACAGCTTCTGAGAGCCAAGTAGAAAGTATAATTGCCTATTACAAGTTTATTTTTCTCTATATAATAGTAAAATTATATCTATATTTTATTATTATTATTCTATTATTCTTGAAAAATCTCATCTTTGGAAAGCAAGTCTTATTTTATATGTGGATTTTGCACATTTCTTCTCGCAAATTTGAATGGCTGATAGAAAGTAAAATATAAGATTTAAGGTAACTTTAAAGAGAAAGTGTTGGCATACAGCAGAGAGAATGAAATACTGAATAACGGCTTTCAAGAAGTTCTTTTGGGATAATAAAGCAAATTGATTTGGCTGCCTTGAAAGCACATCACAGGTGGCAGGTGAGGAAATTCTCAGTTTCCTTGAACTTTTTCCAATAAATGAATGTGTCCATCAAAGACACATGGTCAGCACCACTTGCTTATCTGGGCTTGTATTCAGGAAAAAAATAAAGCATGTGATAAGCATATGCTTGTTTTCTCCTGGCCGAGGAACTGCTGTCTTCTGAAGAGATTTTAGGCAAGAGCATAGTGTGCCTGTTAGAATCACTACACACCATTGTCTTAAGCATTTTGGGAGTGAGCTTCCAGGACCTGCGTTCTAGTAGGTCTTGATCTGGCATAAGCACCGACTTGCTTTGTAACCTTGAGTAAGTCACTTCCCCGAACTTCCATTTCTTGTCCTGCAAAATGAACGAGATAAATAACGCTCTTCCCAACTGACCTGTGTTATGATAATACTGTCTTATTTATATCGTAGAATTCTGCTATGAGAAGAAAAATACGAACCCACAAAACCTATGAAGTGTCCTGACCTGATATTATCTATTATAAAACAGTGTTCCTGAGAGTATAACATGAAATAGTATGTCTAAACTGTCTGGCCCCTAGCATGTGTTCCACGAACATTAATCTCTTTGCCCCAGGGTCAGTCCCAGTATCTCACTCCAGTAAAATCTTCTCTACCATCTGAAAAATCTCTTTGTGCCAGGTATAACAGCTGCCACTATGACTACTAGGGTTGAAATAAAAGGATTTATGAGTACCAGAGTCTAAAATGATTATTGGAAAAATCAGTTCACTAACTTTTGCAGGACATTTTTTTAAAAGAAAGGCATTCTATTTCAACACACTATTATGTACCATTTATACTTAACACAACATCTATTAGTTATTCAGTAAGTGAATATTATTCACTTGGATAAATGAACGAATGAATCATTTGAATAGAGTACCTCTCCACTCTAGCATTAATATATAATATATCTCAAGCTGTGTGTTTCATTAGACTGCATATGAGAACCAGACTCTCTGTGATATTGATTTGGACTGTGTAACAGAATCCTATTGTGGAGTCATTATGAACTGGGGGAATTAATATAACTTGTTGAAACTCAGAGGCTTTTTTCCCCATCCACGTAATGGGCATAATAATACCTAAGTTACAGAGGTTTGTCAAAATTGAAGATAATATCTCACATGGAAAAGCTATGATATGAACAAATGTGGTAACTACTTTTAATATTTGTATTACTTTGAGAATATCGTGTGGCTTTCAAAAAACTACTTCAATTTATTTATGTAACTATATCTCTGAATGTAGTCTTTTGAGGGATTGCAGGAGATTCCCTCACTACGGTTCGACTGAACTGTTATTCACTATAGCAGAAAGAAAGCTGCTGACCTCCACTCTGATTCTGAATTTCTTGTGATCAACAGAAAACAAAGATGAGAAGGGCCATAAAAGCTAGTGTAAAGGCATTACTGCTTATTAGACTCTAGTATCTTTTAACCATGCCTATCTGTTATTATTTTGTGATGGACAAAAGGAAATGCTATTGATATAAAATGCAAATGACTATATGAGTCAATAATAATTTGCTGGGTACAAACTATTCAATAATAGGGAATTGATTTGAAACCAGGGAGCATTTTCAACTTCTCTATTGTCTTCAGCTATGCTAAGTTAATGAAGATTTGTAATTGCTTTGAATTTTAACTAATACATCTTTTTCATTTGGAAGCTGATTTTATTTCAGTGTCATATTTTGTTTGTTTGTTTGTTTTTGTTTGTAGTACGCGGGCCTCTCGCTATTGTGGCCTCTCCCGTTGCGGACGGAGCACAGGCTCCGGACCCGCAGGCTCAGCAGCCATGGCTCACGGGCCCAGCCGCTCCGCGACATGTGGGATCTTCCCGGACCGGGGCTCGAACCCGTGTCCCCTGCATCGGCAGGCAGACTCTCAACCACTGCGCCACCAGGGAAACCCAGCTATATAGTTTCATAGTCCAAGAATCATAGATGAATCAAGAGTCAGGAAAACCACGCTTCCCAAACACAATATTTTCACAAATTAAGGCTTAGATAGAAATTAAATACCTGCAAGAGTCTCCCTTGAAATCACACAGCTGGGTCTAGAATCCCCATCTCAGTACAAATTAGCTACAATACTTTCCACTGCATAGTGTATGGACACTAGCGTTACACAAAACTCGTGTGGCTCCTAACAGCAACTTTAATGTGTCTCTCACTTATTCATGTAAAGATACACAAGAGAGCAGAGATTTTATTTTCCTCCTTTACTGACAGAATTTATAGCGTCAACCATGAACATATGAACCATACACTTCAGTGTCATATAAGTTCTGATGCACCTAACTACATACTCAGTTCAACTTGAAAAATATTTTGGGAACCTGGGGGATGGAGGAGAGTGAGGATAAACCTTTATTTTGGTATATTTGCCCATGAAGATTCTGAGAGGGCAGTCATTCTGAAAATGTTACTGTAGTGATATCATCAGATATAGCAAATCAGGTTATCTATTTGAATGTTCTAAATGCTACTTTTCAGCTATGGCATTTAGTTGTATTAATGTGGATTTAGTTTTAATATATTAAGGAATTATATTTTATTTTACTATGGATTATTTTCAGTATTATTATCAACTTCAATTTTAACCTTAACACTAGACAAAACAGGAAATGACTCAAAATGGCAGGGTTATAAATAAAAACAACTTGAAATGTTCTAGAGAAAAAAAGCATTCATGTTTCTTATAGCATTGTAAATTTAATTAGCAAGGAAAATATATTAAGTAGCTTCAGGCTTCCTCTTTGTAAGCAATGTACTACTTGGAATAACCATTACTGGGAATCTTTCACAAGGATAAGTCTAATCCTATGGATTTATTATGATTATATGTTTATCAAAAAAGAAAGTTTAAAGAGTATTAAGAAAGGACTATCTGCCAATGTATACCAGCACTATTGAACCAAAATAGAATTCTTGCATAAATCTGTCATGAAAACTTAGGATGATATTAATTTGTCTCTGAATGTTTGTTTTTAAATACTGAATGTTTTCTTATTCCTGCCCACATTTAAGGGGAAGAAGTTTACACATACCTTTATTAAAGGAGAAGTATTTTTTCATATGATCCCTACATAGTCCTTGAGTATAGGAATAGGTACAATCAATATAAAAGAATGATGTTTATTTCTCACTTTAATCTACAAATATGAATTTTTAATGAATGAAATTTTTGGTCGACTTCCAGCTGCAGTAACAAGCATTTAAAGGCTATGTGTGAGAGCCAGAGGGCTTCTTTTGTTTGTTTGTTTGTTTTTTGTTTTTTGCTGTACGTGGGCCTCTCACTGTTGTGGCCTCTCCCGCTGCGGAGCACAGGCTCCGGACGCGCAGGCTCAGCGGCCATGGCTCACGGGCCCAGCTTCTCCGTGGCATGTGGGATCTTCCCGGGCCGGGGCTCGAACCCGTGTCCCCTGCATCAGCAGGTGGACTCTCAACCACTGCGCCACCAGGGAAGCCCTCAGCGTCATATTTTATGGTTTGCAAAATTACCTAACCACATAAAGGTTGACAGAATTGACAGTAAACAAAGGCTTTGGAATACAATTAGCCATTTTAATAGGTAGAATGGGTTTTGCCTTTCCATGAATATCTATCTTATTTTTAAATGTTTCTTATGTATAATCGTTAAGAACTTCTATTTTTAAATTGTAAAATGGACATGGAAATAGCTTTTAGTAACTAAAAAGCATTATTCATATATGACTATTTTTATTTTTCAAATTACATCGTTTACCTAGAAAAAAATTAGAAAAGCTGTGGCTAGCATTTTAAATCTCTATTTCACATAAATTTTCTACACTAACCATATCAGAGTGTGAGCTTTTAGCCTCTTTTTTAAAAAAATGATTCAAAAAAAATTTCTAGACTTTCTCTGAATTTCACTCACCAAGTAACACATATGCCCACAGAATGATCTGTTGTGGAAAAAAAAAAAAATAAAAGTGGCACAAGAACACTCTCTAAAGAGATTAAACTGTTATTTGGCTTGGTTTGGAACTGGCCAATAGCATGAACACAGTATTGCTCTATTCTCAGGGGCAAACAGGTTAAGCTAGAAACACATATTACTACAAAAGAGAAAAAAGTTTGATTTGTCCATGGTTATTCATTTACATTTCTCGTTGGGGGTCCCTAGAAGCAAATGATATGCAAACAGCTGCAAGATTGTTGTTATGGTCTTGTTGCTATTTGTTGATTGCTATTTACATGTAAATTACTACTTGGAAAAGTACAACTTCTCTTCACCAGTAACCAGACAACAGAACAGTTCTTACTAAGCTGTCCAAGATTGATTTCTCAAGAATATTTCCTAAGGGAATCATTCTTTAGAGTACTTTTCACTTCTGCATTTTTTAAGAAAAGAAATTTTGGAATGAATGAAATAAAACAGAACAACCTCACCCTGATTCTGAGGCAGTGTCTATATAATAAACAATTTTAGAAGAATATGTGAAAAAATACGTAAGAGTAAATTTCTTGCTGTGAAGACTGATTTTTTTCAGAATGGAAAGGAAAAGAAAACCATGAAGCTAGAGAAGATGCTTAAAGACAGATGAGAATATATCAAAGATAAAGTTGATTTATTTCCAAATTTTATCTCTGGGTCAGGCTAGATGAAATTCCTCTACACCTTTAATGTGTTCATGACTGAAGATTGTCCTGAAAGTAAACTGCCATGAATTAAGCAAATAAATATTTTTAAAAGTTCTGCATGTTATGTCAATGAACACTTTGATGCTTTTTTGACAAAATGAGTGTTTTTAATTTGAAGATATGAATATTGATATATTCACAAGTGGAGCATACTCTATATTCAGTTATGTAAGTTTTTCACCTAATATAATATCAAGGCTCATTTTCCATATTAATTTATATAACGACTGCAAAATGCTAATGTATGTATAATATCTCCTTTTATGCCTGTACTATTACTTACTTAACCAGTTGTCTATTTTAAAATGTATATTATTTTCATTTTTCACTATTTAGGCCATTTTGAGATGGAAATACTTAAGCATTTACCTTTGCCTTACTTGTCCAGTTACTCTCTTAGAATTGGAACTTCTGCATTAAACAATATGTATGTGATGGAGGGTTTTTATACATATAGACAAGTTGCTCTACAGGGAAGTTGATCAAATTTATACCACCATGATGAGTGTAAGAGAGTATCAGTTAGTCCAATTGGTTCCATTGAAACTGATCAAAGTGTCAGTAGTCTAGCTAAAGAATGACTTTTTCTTCCTCCAATTCCATGTTTCAGAAAATTTTAATCAACACAAAGGAGTTCAAGCTGGATTAGTACAGTCAAGAAAAAGAGAGAAATGGAATATACATGATTCCATTGAAAAATCATAACCCATTTAATTCAGGGATCAGTCTGGCTTTTCAATACTGGTATATCAATGATTATAAACCATAGATCTAGGGGGAGAGAAAATCAAAATTTAAGAACACTTGAAATAATGTGAAAACAAGGCTTATTCTCAAGTACTCTTTATAGAGTTTGTAGATTTGACTGACTTTTTATTGGTTTGGATGTAGAGTGGCAGAGAAATAAAGTGCATTATTCCAAAATATAAACTTGATTGCAAGGTAATAGTTTAAGGACCAAAATATTATATAAGTAGCTTTATAAAGGTATATTCCTACATTATTATTCTTCTTACACTCACATTTTTTTTGCATTTTAACATTTGTAGAATGGAATATCTCCTCCCACCCATCTCACCCTCCACCCCCTGTGAGAAAATATATTTGCTTAAAACTGATCACTATTGCTTCAATAAGCTCTTTTCCCAACACACCCAGGCCCAGTGTTAGATGAGGAATAAGTTAGGCAGAGATACAGTCACAACTTGGGTTTTTTTTGCTTTACCTTCTCTTCTTCACCCATTTGTCTGTCTTCCTAGATCTGTGTTGAAGGATTTCACTGAGCAAATCTGATAGTCCAAAGATGGGAGATACCTCACTGTGCAGTACATACAATGTGGAATCTATGGATTTTTATGTAGATACCGTCAAGAGACACTTCATAAAAAGTACATATTTTTCTCTCGGTCACTTTTTAAAGTTAATGTACTCTTAATTGTTACTTTACTTAATCCACAATCCAGTGAATACACTCCAGGATAGTCAAGGATTCCGTTCACTGTGGCCTTCCTGAATAAACTTCATGAGTTCCATTCCTTAATTTAGCTTCTAGCATAGTTGGAGACTAAAAGTAGAATCTCCAGCTCTTGCCCTGGGTTGTTTTCTCCTGAGAAATGTATTCACCTTTGTCTCATATTTCAGAAGTTTGACAGAACTAACTATCCAACTTTAAAGTTTGTGAAATAGTATTAAGTAAATCAGTCCATCACAATTTCTACCCTTTAAACATGAAATGTTTTTGCCACGAGATTTTTCTATTACTATTAGATGAAAATCAGCACTTCCCTTTACATCTCTATATATCAAACCTTAATATTTCATGCAGAGAGAGGAATCAAATTCATAAATAATACATCTCAACTTCTTAGGTGGAATAATATGAATATAGTGACTTGTCATGCTAATCACAAATGTAATGTAATGCATTTTCATGTCAGATGCTCTTTGATGCTATTTAACTGATTAAAGTGCCAATAATCCTTTTAAATATTGAAATTAATCATCATCACTAATTTAAAATTTTTTCTTTACATTTTTAATGTTACAATTAGTCAGCCAAATTCCTAAGGCACATGGAAATCGTTTTTGTACTCTAATCTAGAATGGGTAATTGAAACAAATTTTGGGACTGGAGATGCTTTGAGGGACAAAAAAGATATTAGGCACAGAAAGGTGTCCATCTCTAAGAGTATTAATATTCAAAGTTAATAACAATGAGTGATTGAAATGTAATTAAAATGGTCCGTTGGATTGTAAACTGATTAGAAAAGTGTCTCTAAATAAAAGTGTTAATCAATATTTATTAGTACCCACTAAGGTAAAAGTAGTTTTAAAATTATTTGTTATAAGGGAAAAATTAAAGTCTTGAAATTACTATGTCATCACCAGCTTAATTTGAATCAACAGTGAAGAGCTATTATGTAATAAAGGAGAATTTCCCCAAGACATATCAAAGTAGGCTTATAAACTGCTATTGTCTGAATGTTTGTGTCCCCCCCAAAAATTTGTATGTTGAAAGCCTAATGCTCAAGGTGATGTTATTAGGAGGTGGGGGCTTTTGAGAGATGATTAGATCATGAAGGCAGAGTCCTCCTGAAGGGAATTAGTGCCCTTATAAAAGAGTCCTCAGAGAGCTCTTGAGCCCTCTTTCTGTTATGTGAGGACACAGTGAGAATTCTGTAACCCAGGGCCTTCACCCGGCCATGCTGGAGCTCTCACCTTGGACTCTCAACCTCCAGAACTGTAAGAAATATATTTCTGTTATTTATAAGCCACCCAAGTATTTTGTTATAGCAGCCCAAATGGACTAAAATATAATTCAAAAACCCATTGCCCTTTTTATAATAAAGCCAATATTTATTGAATATTTATCATGCACCAGGTACTATGCTAAGTACTTTATGTGCAATATCTTGTTTAATTCCCTCAGGAACCTTCTGAGATCAATGCTATTATTGTCCTCATATTGAAGATAGAAAAACTGATGCTCAGAATTGTAAAATAGCTTAAGGTCACACATGAAGCAAGCAATAGATGTAGGATTATGAGTCAAAATTTTCTGACTCTAAAGCCCATACTCTTGAAAATTGGACCTTGAAACATTGGTAAATGTAGAATTCACATCCCCTTTCCTGTCATATTCAAAACATACATTTTTTTCTATAGATAAGAGCCATTTTACATAAATTAAATAAAAGGACAAAGGCTTGTAAATATGTGTCAAGAAAATTAATACAGACCCTGACAGAGAAGTCAGAGAACAGAGAAAGTTAAATAGCATGAAATGAAAAGGTAAAAAAGAAATAAAGTGAGAGGGAAGAGGAAGCCACTGGGGAAATCTTTAGAGATATCTGATAAGATCCAAGTCAGAGAGACTCCTGGCTCTGAAACCTGGGAAGAAAAGCAGCTAATTTGGGTACATCACTCATCTGTACAGTATATTATATTGTGATTTAGACTGAATGCAACAACAGTACTTGTAATATTAACCAAAGAGGAACTGTAATCCTCATTTTTCAAGCGTCCTGAAAAAAATAGTAATAAATCTTGAGAGTGTGATTAAACAGGGTAAGATCATGGAAAGAAACCCATGACCATAGGACACAGACTAGAGATGCATCAGGGTTAAGAAATGACACTGTGTACCAATAAGTTGCTCACTTGGGTTCATAACCCAAGGTTCTTCATGTACTAATAAAGTAACTCTTACACTGTAAACCAGTGGTTCTCAAACTTTAGCATGCAGAGAAGTCACTTGGACAACTTGTTAAATTACAAGACTTCTGGGCCCCATTCTCAGCATTTCTGATTCTGTAGGTCTGGACTGGGGCCCAAGAATTTGCATGTCTATCAGGTTCCTAGATGATTACAAATGCTGCTGGCCTGGGAAACCACTGCTCTAAACAGCTGGTTAAGTGTTGCTATTGCTGAGGATGGAAGATAAGAAATGCTAGAGAATACAGTGGGAAATGTTGTTGCCCACTCCCTCATTTATGCAGACCTCCCTTCCAGATGCTAAAAATGGTAATAACAGTCCTTTCTTGAAAGCAGTCATAATTTCCTGCTTGACAATCCTCTGGTTATTAGCATAGTTTGCTATGTTATTTTGTTTGGAACATAAAGTAACCTTCCTTACATGAAGGGTTAGTCATGTAATTGAATAGCCAGACAGATTTGTGTTAGTTGTGGCAGAAGTTTCCCTCCCTGGAAGTTATTGAGATCAAGATAAATAACCATTTTTCTAAAATATATTACCTGAAATTCTATCTGAGTTATGGAAGGAGAAAGCTAGATGAATCTTAATGGTCCTTAAATAGACTTTAGTAGGGTAGAAATAATGGCCACACTCAGACCTAGGCACTCTTCTCTTATATTCTCTCTGCAAGTGATCTCTGTTCCATCAATTATCATCTATGCATCAGCCACTCAAAATATGTATCTTCAATCTAAACGTCCACTCTGAGTTCCAGACCCAATTGGCTGTCTCCATTTGGCTGGTTATCTCACTTTAACAAATCTAAACCTGAACTCATAATCTCAACTTCATTCCTAAACTGACTCTTCTTCTGTTCTTACTATATTCATAAAGAAAGCACCATATTTTCATATGCTTAAAGCAGAAACTTAAAAGACATCCTTTATACGTCCATTCTTATTTTCCACCACATTTAATCAATCAGTAACTCCAGTTTATTCTCCTTCCTATAGCTCTTTCATTATTGTAGTAAGCCGGAAAATAGATCCCCAAAGATAAACAGGTTCTAATCCCTTGAATCCGTAGGTACATTACCTTACATGGCAAAGAGTTGCAAATAGGAATGGGATTATTAGTCAGTGGATCTTAAATTAGGGAACATATCCTTGAATTATCCCTGTGGGCCCAATACAATCATGAGTGACCTTAAAAACAGAAGACATATTAACAGTAACCAAGACATGGGAGCAACCTAAGTGTCCATCAAAAATGAATGAAAAAAGATGTGGCATATATATACACAGTGGAATATTACTCAACCATAAAAAGAATGAAATATTGCCATTTTCAGCAAAAAGTGATGGACCTAGAGGATATTATACTTAGTGAGGTCAGACAAAGACAAATGTTATATATCACTTATATGTGAAATCTAAAAAAAAAAAAAATACAAATTAATCTATGTACAAAACAGAAACAGATTCACAGACATAGAAAAGAAATTTATGGTCCAAGGGGAAAGGGAGATGAGGAAGGATAAATTAGGAGTCTGGGGTTAACAGATATACATCACAATATATAAAATAGATAACACATTTAGAGAAGAGCTAACACCTACCTTTCTCAAATTCTTCCAAAATATAGCAGAGGGAGGAACACTCCCAAACTCATTCTACGAGGCCACCATCACCTTGATACCAAAACCAGACAAAGATGTCACAAAGAAAGCTACAGGCTAATAGCACTGATGAATATAGATGCAAAAATCCTCAACAAAATACTAGCAAACAGAAACCAACAGCACATTAAAAGGATCATACACCATGATCAACTGGGGTTTATCCCAGGAGTGCAAGGATTCCTCAATATATGCAAATCAGTCAATGTGATACACCATATTAACAAATTGAAGGAGAAAAACCATATGATCATCTCAATCAATGCAGAGAAAGCTTTTGACAAAATTCAACACCGATTTATGATAAAAACCCTCCAGAAAGTAGGCATAAAGGGAACTTTCCACAACATAATAAAGGCCATATATGACAAACCCACAGCCAACATCATCCTCAATGGTGAAAAACTGAAACCATTTCCACTAAGATCAGGAACAAGACAAGATTGCCCACTCTCACCACTATTATTCAACATAGTTTTGGAAGTTTTAGCAACAGCAATCAGAGAAGAAAAGGAAATAAAAGGAATCCAAATCGGAAAAGAAGAAGTAAAGCTGTCACTGTTTGCAGATGACATGATACTATACAT
>RJWK010057467.1:0-14135 GCA_004363435.1 Platanista minor
AAAAAAAAAAAAAAAAAAAAAAAAAAAAAAAAAAAAAAAAAAAAAAAAAAAAAAAAAAAAAAAAAAAAAAAAAAAAAAGAGACAAAGAAAGACTTGACATAATGATCAAGGGATCAATGCAAGAAGAAGATATAACAATTGTAAATATTTATGGACCCAACATAGGAGCACCTCAATACATAAGGCAAATGCTAACAGCAATAAAAAGGGAAATCGACAGTAACACAATCAGAGTAGGGGACTTAAATATCCCACTTTCACCAATGGACAGATCATCCAAAATGAAAATAAATAAGGAAATATAAGCTTAAAATGGTATATTAAACAAGAGGGACTTAAGTGTTATTTATAGGACATTGCATTCCAAAACAATACAATACACTTTCTTCTTAAGTGCTCACGGAACATTCGTCAGGATAGACCATATCTTGGGTCACAAATCAAGCCTTGGTAAATTTAAGAAAATTGAAATCATATCAAGTATCTTTTCTAACCACAATGCTATGAGAATAGATATCAATTACAGGAAAAAAATCTGTAAAAAATACAAACACATGGAGGCTAAACAATACACTACTAAATAACCAAGAGATCACTGAGGAAATCAAAGAGGAAATCAAAAAATAGCTAGGAAAAAAATGATAATGAAAACATGATTATCCAAAACCTATGGGATGCAGCAAAAGCAGTTCTAAGAGGGAAGTTTATAGCAATACAATCCTATCTCAAGAAACAAGAAAAATCTCAAATAAACAACCTAACCTTACACCTAAAGTAATTAGAGAAAGAAGAACAAAGAAACCCCAAAGTTAGCAGAAGGAAAGAAATCATAAAGATCAGATCAGAAGTAAATGAAAAAGAAATGAAGGAAACGATAGCAAAGATCAATAAAACTAAAAGCTGGTTCTTTGAGAAGATAAACAAAATTGATAAACCGTTAGCCAGACTCATCAAGAAAAAAAGGGAGAAGACTCAAATCAATAGAATTGGAAATGAAAAAGGAGAAGTAACCATTGACACTGCAGAAATACAATGGATCATGAGAGATTACTACAAGCAACTATATGCCAATAAAGTGGACAACCTGGAAGAAATGGACGAATTCTTAGAAAAGCACAACCTTCCAAGACTGAACCAGGAAGAAATAGAAAATGTAAACAGACCAATCACAAGCACTGAAATTGAAACTGTGATTAAATATCTTCTGGCAAACAAAAGCCCAGGACCAGATGGATTCATACGTGAATTCTAACAAACATTTAGAGAAGAGCTAACACCTATCCTTTGCAAACTCTTCCAAAATACAGCAGAGGGAGAAACACTCCCAAACTCATTCTATGAGGTCACCATCACCCTGATACCAAAACCAGACAAAGATGCCACAAAAATAGAAAACTAAGGCCAATATCACTGATGGACATAGATGCAAAAATCCTCAACAAAATACTAGCAAACAGAATCCAGTAGCACATTAAAAGGATCACACACCATGATCAAGTGGGGTTTATCCCAGAAATGCAAGGTTTCTTCAATATACACAAATCAATCAATGTGATACATCATATTAAAAAATTGAAGGAGAAAAGCCATATGATCATCTCAATAGCTGTAGAAAAAGCTTTCAACAAAATTCAATACCCATTTATGATAAAAACCCTCCAGAAAGTAGGCATAGAGGGAACTTACTTCAACATAATAAAGGCCATATATGACAAACACACAGACAGCATCGTTCTCAAGGGTGAAACTGAAACCATTTCCACTAAGATCAGGAACAAGACAAGGTTGCCCACTCTCACCACTATTACTCAATGTAGTTTTGGAAGTTTTAGGCACAGCAATCAGAGAAAAAGAAAACATAAAAGGAATCCAAATCAGAAAAGAAGAAGTAAAACTGTCACTGTTTGCACATGACATGATACTGTACATAGAGAATCCTAAAGATGCTACCAGAAAACTTTTAGAGCTAATCAACGAATTTGGTAAAATAGCAGGATACAAAATCAATGCACAGAAATCTCTTGCATTCCTATACACTAATGATGAAAAATCTGAAAGAGATATTAAGGACACACTCCCATTTACCATTGCAACAAAAAGAATAAAATACCTAGGAATAAACCAACCTAACGAGACAAAAGACCTGTATGCAGAAAACTACAAGACACTGGTGAAGAAACGAAAGATGATACAAACAGATGGAGAGATACACCATGTTCTTGGATTGGAAGAATCAACATTGGGAAAATGACTATACTACGCAAAGCTATCTACAGATTCAATGCAATCCCTATCAAACTACCAATGGCATTTTCCACAGAACTAAAACAAAAAATTTCACAATTTGTATGCTAACACAAAAGACCCCAAACAGTCAAAACAATCTTGATAATGAAAAAAGGACCTGGAGGAATCTGGCTCCCTGACTTCAGACTATACTACAAAGCTACAGTAACCAAGATAGTATGGTACTGGCACAAAAACACAAATATAGATCAATGCAATAGAAGAGAAAGCCCAGAGATAAACCCACACACATATGGTCACCTTATCTTTCACAAAGGAGGCAAGAATATACAATGGAGAAGAGACAGCCTCTTCAGTAAGTGGTGCTGGGAAAACTGGACAGCTACATGTAAGAGAGTGATATTAGAACACTCCCAAACACCATACACAAAAATAAATTGAAAATGGATCAAAGATCAAACGTAAGGGCAGACACTATAAAACTCTTAGAGGAAAACATAGGCAGAACACTCTATGACATAAATCACAGCAATCCTTTTTGAACCACCTCCTTCATAAATGGAAATAAAAACAAAAATAAACAAATGGGCCCTAATGGAACTTAAAACTTTTGCACAGCAAAGGAAACCATGAACAAGACGAAAAGACAACCTACAGAATGGGAGAAAATACTTGCAAATGAAGCAACTGACAGAGGATTAATCCCCAAAATATACAAGCAGCTCATGCAGCTCAATACCAAAAAAACAAACAACCCAATCGAAAAATGGGAAGAAGACCTAAATTGTCATTTCTCCAAAGAAAATATACAGATTGCCAACAGAAACATGAAAGAATGCTCAACATCACTGATCATTAGAAATATGCAAATCAAAACTACAATGAGGTATCACCTCACACCAGTTAGAATGGCCATCATCAAAAAATCTACAAACGATAAATGCTAGAGAGGGTGTGGAGAAACAGGAACCCTCTTGCACTGTTGGTGGGAACGTAAACTGATACAGCCACTATGGAAAACAGTATGGACGTTCCTTAAAAAACTAAAAATGGAACTACCATACGACCCAGCAACTCCACTACTGGGCATATACCCTGAGAAACCATAGTTCAAAAAGAGTCATGTACCACTGTGTTCATTGCAGCACTATTTACAATCGACAGGACATGGAAGCAACCTAAGTCTCCATCGACAGATGAATGGATAAAGAAGATGTGGCCCATATATACAATGGAATATTACTCAGCCATAAAAAGAAACGAAATTCATTTATTTGTAGTGAGGTGGATGGACCTAGAGACTGTCATACAGAGTGAAGTAAGTCAGAAAGAGAAAAACAAATACCGTATGCTAACACATATATATGGAATCTAAAAAAAAAAAGAAGTGGTTCTGCAGAACCTAGGGGCAGGACAGGAATAAAGACGCAGATGTAGAGAATGGACTTGGGGACAAGGGGAAGGGGAAGGGTAAGCTGGGACTAAGTGAGAGAGTAGCATGGGCCTATTTACACTCCCAAATGTAAAATACATAGCTAGTGGGAAGCAGCCGCATAGCACAGGGAGATCAGATCAGTGCTTTGTGACCACCTAGAGGGGTGGGATATGGAGGGTGGGAGGGAGACCCAAGAAGGAGGGGATATGGTGATATATGTGTATGTATAGCTGATTCACTTTGTTATACAGCAGAAACTATCACACCATTGTAAAGCTATTATACTCCAATAAAGATATTTTTTAAAAAGTGAAAGAGGCTCTAGTTCCTCTAGGAGAAAAAAGTGTACGACCAGCCCTACTCTGAGCAAAGTTCACTGAAGTGAATGAATGCCAATATCATTAAAATTTTTAGCTTTAAATAAATGTCAATTTTTTTTATGCTGTCAAGGAAAAGCATGTCTTAAAGATTATTTAAGATTGAGTACTTTATGGGCTTCCCTTATGACGCAGTGGTTGAGAGTCCGCCTGCCGATGAAGAGGACGCGGGTTCGTGCCCCGGTCCGGGAGGATCCCACATGCCGCGGAGCGGCTGGGCCCGTGAGCCATGGCCACTGAGCCTGCGCGTCTGGAGCCTGTGCTCCGCAACGGGAGAGGCCACAACAGTGAGAGGCCCGCGTACCGCAAAAATAAAAAAGACAAAAAAAAAGAAAAAAAAGATTGAGTATTTTATTTAATACTTACGTTTTTTAAGGGTGACTACTAGTGAATTGTCATTATAGATATTCATACGTTTTTTTACTTAAATATTGGCCACGTTCCTGGGTGATTTTGGTTTCTCCAGAGGTCTCAGATACTTAATTACCTAAGCATCTCTAACATGTATTAACATGAGGTTAGTAAAATATCTACTGTTACTGGTAAATAAGGAGGAAGTATTTTTTTTTTAGAATTGTTGCTCTTTGTGGATTCTTCCTTAACACTATAATCTTCTTTGATTAAAAAAAAATAATCCGGATGACTGAGAGGTAACTCTGCCCTGAAGGAGAACTAAGGCGCTAATTCCATTTTCCGTAGAGTTTTCACAGATTTTATGCCTTTGTTAAATCCCAAGACTAGTCAGGGAGACTGTACTTCCAAATCTCTGGTCTATTTTCTTTGTTGCTAAAATAAAAATGTGTCAGAAATGCCTTTCTGAGGTCTCTGGTTTTAGAATTTGATAGCACTCAGGGAGCAGTAAGTGAGTAAGTAGAGATATAATCCAAGACATCATATTTCTGTGAAAATCTAACACGTGAGACCTGGTGGTGCTTTCTCCTTTCTCTGTGAATCTCCCCAGTACCGACACACCATGGATGTAGCCTTTAAGAATCCACATTTATGTGTGCGGACAATAAGAACGATTCAAAATACAGAACTTGTCCTGTGAAGTGCATTAAGGAAAGATAAATAAGATATACTGTCACCCATTATTAAATACTCTGTTTTAACTTCTAATTGTAATTTTTCAATATATTAGATGTATGTATAAAGTATGTCTGATTCTCTGTGACACAACTCCTTACTAATAGGTTCTAACTTAGAATTTGTATTAATACTTCTATCCAGTTCAACTTAACAAATATTTTTTTAATATCCTCGCTGGATCAGGCATTATGCTATCATACAGGAACATAAAGATGACTAGAAAAATTCCTATCTTGAAGGAGTTTGTAGTTTTAAAGCCGAGATACAACTATTATGCTAATTAATACCATGCAAAGCAGAGGATGTTTTACCTTCACTAAATGAGATTAAAGCCCTGAATACAATTAAGGGAGAAAAACACTGATTTTAAGTGGGGAGATTAATAAAGATTTCAAGGAGGAGGTAACATTGGAGATGGTCCATTAAGGGTGAGTCAGACTTTAGTGGATGTGAATACAAAGTAAAGGAGATGGGAATAGTGAGTCCTTTTGTTTAACTGAAGCATGGAGTGCAGCTGTGGGAATAGAAGGTGAAAAACTAAATCGTGGAGCGTAGATCTTAAATACCAAGTAGAGTTTTGTGCTCTCTTAAGACAATAAAACTGTCAACAGTAGATTTTAGAAAGAATTGGGATATGATATTTTCAGGGAGAAAAATGCACACTTACACAAACACACACACACACATATACACTCATATACATACACATATAAAAAACACATACATATAAATATATTTACGTAAATACAGAGTGCTCTTAATTTAAATGAGAGAAAACTACTTGTGTTGTAGTTGGTAAGGTTAGAGACACCTGAGAATCTCTGAATCGCTAGTTGTAAGATAAATATAAAACTATATTTATGGCAAGTGTAGCCACCAAAATAACACTTGGAACATTCACATGAACGTGGAATAATGACATAATGTCAAAGTTCATGCTATTATAGAATAACATAACTCTATTTATTAGTATTAGTATACTAATAGGCTGAAAGTATGACTAGTACTGGTGCCTACATTTTTGAGAAACTCACTAAGGTACCAGAAAGGGAATTTATGCAAACTAGACTAAGGTGAAAATTATTGCTACCTGTTGTTTTTATATAAAATGTAGTGATTTTTTTGAAAGAACAAACATTATAAATTATTTAATGCCTGCCTCTTTCCACACATTGTAGGTGAAACCAGTTGATTTTATGTTAACATCTAGCCCAATCAAGAAAGATATTTCTCTAAGCTTCAGTTTTGTAGAATTTAAATTTTTCACAGAACCATTGACTCAAAGAGTAAGTCTCTAAGACTTTTTCATTTTCCCTCGTAAACTGCTAAATGTGTACTTCTAATGGCTTATAGACAATGGATTTGGTGTATGATGACACACCCAGTGAATGATCATAATAGCTTCCTAATAGTATTTTGTGGTTAGTGCCCATCTAATATTTTTCTACTCACAACAATAATCATATTGTTTTCATGTATATAGATATTTAGAAAATATGTTGCATTTTTCTATATTATATTCGATTGCAAATTAAACATTTCATTGATCCTGTATCTTTAGACAAACCTGTGAAAGTGAAAGTCATGAGGAACAGGAACTTCCCTGGTGGCTCAGTGGTTAAGAATCTGCCTGCCAATGCAGGGGACACGGGCTCGAGCCCTGGTCCGGGAAGATGCCACGTGCCGCGGAGCACCTAAGTCTGTGCACCACAACTACTGAACCTGACCTCTGGACCTGCGAGCCACAACTACTGAAGCTCACGCACCTAGAGCCCGTGCTCCACAACAAGAGAAGCCACTGCACTGAGAAGCCCACGCACTGCAATGAAGAGTAGCCCCCGCTCGCTGTAACTAGAAAAGACCCATGCAGCAACGAAGACTCAATGCAGCCAAAAATAAATTAAAAAATAAATAAAATAAAATAAAATAAAAAAAGAAAGTGATGAGGGACAGAAAAGGTCCTAAAAATCAATATGTTTTTATTTGTGAGGGATGATTTTCATCCATTTCTAAAAAAGAGATAGGTATAGACTAAGTGATTTGTAAGCATTTAATATCCAGCTAAATGATGTAATATTCATTTTTAGAAAATTCTCCAATTCAAATAGATAAGTATTATTAAGAACTAGCATGAGTATATGAATAATACATAGTTTCATATGCTCAAAGATGTCTAGTCTAATACATTATTATAAATATTATAAAATATAAGTATCACGCATTCATTTGAAATTCATTTATTGAGAACATACTATGTATCAGACATGATGCTGTAACCCTTGTTCTAAGAACTTGTGTGAAAATTACTATGAGAAAAGAATGAGTCTACTTCAAGAAGAGTATGAAAATCTACAAAAAGAATGGACATTTGAGCTGGTGTTTTAAGATTAGGTAGAAGCTTTTCCAAGTAGGAACGAAGGCAAAACATGGTAAAGTGAGAAAAGAAAAGAAAAATAAGAGGAAGACATAAATGCATATCCTACCTGTGTGTTGAATTGTGTCTCCCTTCAAATATGCTGATGTCCTTCCTCCAGGTACCTATGAGTAGGAACTTATCTGACAATAGAATCTTTGCAGATGTAATTTACGTGTAAGTTAAAATGAGATCTTACTGGAGTAGGGCCGGCCCTCAAACCATTATGAATGGTGACCTTATAAGAAAAGCAGAAGAGACACAGAGACAGACACACACAGTGGAAACACCATGTAAAGACAGACACACACAGTGGGAAGATGGTCACGTGACGACAGAGGCAGGAATTGCAGTGCTCTACCTGCAAGCCAAGGAGCATCAAAAGTTGTCAGCAACCACCAGAAGCTCGGATAGAGGCCTGGAACAGATTATCACTCATTGTCCCCAAGAAGGAACCAAACCTGCTGACACCTGGCTTTCAAACATGTGGTCTCCAAACTTTGAGAGAATAAATTTGTGTTCTTTTAAGCTACCCAGTTTGTGGCAATTTGCTATGGCAGCCCCCAGGAAACAAATACCATCTGCTTAAGAAATGATGTTTTAAAGCTGTCATACGATAAAGTACCTAGTTATGAAAGCACATGGAGAGAAATGATGAGAGGAACGACAAAATCAAATGAAAATGGCTATTGTGTAAGCCAAGGAATAATGCTTTTAACATACAGTAATACAGAGGACTTTTTTATTATTATTATTCAAGGCAGTTGCCTTCTTATATTTGATTAGTACAGGACGCATGCATTGCAGAGAAGATAGTTTTGAAGGGTGAAAAGTTATAGCGATGTAGGCTAGAGAGAAGAGTATTTCAATTTTGCAGTTGAGGGATGATGATGGCTGATACTATATACTGTTAAACATGCAGTGTCCTCTATGGCTGAACATGCTATTTTGGACCCATCCTAACAAATGGTCTCTGTTATCTTTTTTCCATCAGTGGCATAGGGTTTTACTGATCTACCCAGATTTTCCTTTCCTATTTCTCTGACCGTTAAGGCCCCCATTAAAAAGATGGCCAGAGTGGGAAATACCATGATAATGGCATGGATAATGTCTTTGATGAATGGGATCTTAAAAATGAGGGGGTTTAGGGGCTTCCCTGGTGGCTCAGTGGTTGAGAGTCCGCCTGCCGATGCAGGGGACGCGGGTTCGTGCCCCGGTCTGGGAGGATCCCACATGCCGCATAGCGGCTGGGCCCGTGAGCCATGGCTGCTGAGCCTGTGCGTCCAGAGTCTGTGCTCCGCAACGGGAGAGGCCACAACAGTGAGAGGCCCGCGTACCGCAAAAATAAATAAATAAATAAATAAATAAATAAAAAATGAGGGGGTTTAAATTCACAGTACAGAATCCAAAGGCAAACAACAAAACTTACTAGATTGAAAACCATGACTTTGGCCTCACTAGTACCAGCGGGGAAATCTAGCCTTGAATTGTAATTAATTCTTGAGCTGGATCAGTCATACATACACATGTTATTACCCAAACAGGTATTTTGTGTGTGGGGGGGCAAGCTGAAATCTTTTCAATAGCAGGTGAATTTGAATAATTGTTAGTTAATTTTAAACCTTTAGCCAAAGTACCGTTATCTGATTAGAGGAAATTGGAGGGGCACATACAAGTTGATAAATACTTTGCACTTATTTTCTGCAACAACACATTTTAATTATCTTTTCTATGATATATAGTAAATTTAGGAACATTTACTGACATTTTGTTTGCTATAAAGTGCTTGAATTGGACTTAAATTAAATTCTTAAACACCTGTATGTTTTGGTCTCAGTATGATAATTTAATATGCATCATATTGTTATATCTCTGGACTATTATAATATTATAAAATATCTGATGTTTCTTTTACTATCTACCTTCCCTTTTCCATCCTCTTTTTTGCATTATGAAATTAGGATCAGTCTTATTATCAATTAAGTAGTCTTTCTTGTACTCACAATTAATACAGCTTCATCAAGCAAACCTTTCTCCTTACTGAAAACTTTCAAAGCATATTTTGATCTTACTACTCAATTTTTGAGATTCTTAATTAAATCCTTGGGAACAAATGGATACAATTTAGAAGGCAATGCAGCTCTGTGGACTTATACAGATGTCACAAAAATCATCTGTGAAGGATAATTTCAGAAAAAAATGAAGGCACCATTAGCTAGAATAGCGTAGAGAAGCACAAGTAAAAGCCATTATTATTTTGACAGTATTTGAGTTAACATAGAGGTTGCAGGTAAAGCCTGCATATCCCTGTTAACTTTATCAGTATTCACAGTACAAATTTCTTGGAGAAATGTAGTATTTGCTTTGGTTTTGTTGAAATGACGAACATGAATATGTCAGCTGCCTACCTTGGTGAACAAAATGCTGTGGAATTTCAATGCAAAAAGCACGTGTGGGTTAAAGGGAAACAAAACCCCTCTGTATGCCTGAGTGTTTTTAACAAGGATCTAGGGAACAGTTAGTGTGATTCTTACTAATGTTTTCCTTTGTTTAGGCAGAATCAATAATTCTGATGAATAAACAGAATATTCAAAGTGACATTCTAAGAGGAAATAATAGAAAGTTCAGCGCAAAATCGAAAAATATGGGCTTACAATAACCTACGTTTTCCATGTAGATAGATAGATATAGACACAGAGTAGAGATAAAGGTGGATTGATTCTAGGTCTATAGCGTATCTTCATTTAACATAAAATAAACTCATCAATCAAGGATGAAAGAAATTTTATTTCAAAATCCAAATATTGTTAGGATTGATTTTAATAAAAATGTTTTTCCATAGGGCTGTCTGTGGTATATTAAAATGAAAAAAAAAAATTTCCCAGTTTACTAATAGGTCAAGTTGCTTGCTTTTATCGATGATAATCAATTGTTCTGGAAAAGGGAGAGAAGAAATAAAAAGAGGGAAAAAGACCACTCATACACGTATGTTAACAATAAAGTTTTGTGCTGGTGGTTGCTGTTTTCTTTTACATAGGTTCAATATAATGAAATGTGTACTAACTTTAGGCAGAATTAAGACCTGTAGAAGAAAAATGTAACATAAGGTCTCAAAATTTTTTCAAGACAAGAATTTTTAAACATTTAAAACATGTTTTTATGGTTGTATAATTTACATTCAATAAAATGCACAAATCCTATGTGTTCATTTTCATGGGTTATGATATTGTATATACCAGTGTAACCAAGACCCTAAGCAAGACATAGAATATTTTCATCACTCTAGAGAGTTCCTTCATATGTCTTTCTATTCAATTTCCACCCTCAAAGTGGCAAACACTTTCTGATTTCCAGTGAAACAATTTGTTTTGCCTGTTCTTGGATTCTTATAAATGAAATCCACAGTGTGTAGTCTTCTTTCACTCAAAATAATGTTTTTAAAATCCATACATGTTGCTACATGTATCATTAGTTTGCTCATTTTTATTGCTAAGTAGTATCCCATTGTAGGAATATACCAAAATGCATTTATATAATCTCTGATAAATATTTTGAGTTATTTCCAGTTTTTGTCTGCTATTAGGCTGCTGTAAGCATTCTTATGTAAGCCTCTTTGTGTATATATATTTCATTTTTATTTGGGTAAATAACCTGGACTGGAATTCCTAGGTCATAAGGTATGACTATATATGCTTATCTTTAAATGTATAAAAAATCGCCAACCTATTTTTCAATGAGGTTGTGCCACTGTATGTCACCATCAGCATTTTTGAGAATTCATGTTGCTCTGTGTGGTAGGCAAGATAATAGGACACCCAAATGTCCTACACCCCCAAACCTGATAATATATTACCTTACACGCCAAAAGGGACTTCGAAAATGTGATTAACTTAAGGATCTTGAAAGAGAAAGATTATACTAGTTTATTCAGTGGATCAAGGGTGATCATAGGGTTCTTATTATAGGGAGGCAGGAGAGTCAGAGTCATAGAAAGAAATACGATGATGAAGGCAGAGACAGAGGGGAGGGAGAGAGAGAAGTGCTCTGAAAATGGAGGACGAGGCTATGAACCAAGGAAAGCAAGTGGTATCCAGAAGCTGGAAAAGGCAAGGTAATACATTCCCTTGTAGAATCTCCAGAAGGAATATGACCTTTCCAGCACCTCGATTTTGGGAGTTTTGGCTGCCAGAACCTATAGTTTAAAAGGTTGTGTTGCTTTAAGCCACTAAGTGTGTGGCAATTTGTTACAGCAGCAACAGGAAACTAATACAATCTGCATCCTTGCCAACTTCTGGGGTTTCCAATCTTTTTAATTTTTGTCATTCTAGTGAGTGTGAAATGGTTTAGAACTGTCATTTTAAATTGCATTTGCCTGATGATACAATGATGTTGAACACATTTTCATATGCTTTTTGGTCACTTGTGTATCTTTCTCTGTGAAGTATTTTTTCAAGGCTTTTGACCATCATTCTATTGAATTGTTTTCCCTTTTGTTGTTGATTAGCGGGTGTTTTCATATATTTTTAACGCAAGTTCTCTGTCAGATAGATGTGTTATAGATATTTTCCAATCTATGGTTTACCTATTCATTTTCTTAATATTGTCTTTTGATGACATATAATTTTGAATTTTAGTAAACTCAATATATATTTTTTTCTTTTATGGTTATTGTTTTTGCATCCAATGAAATTATTGCTTCCCTCAATGTCACTAAACTATTCTCTTATGTTTTCTTTCAGAAGGTTTATGGCTCAAATTTTTATATTGACATCTATGATTCATCCCAGATTCACTTATGTCTATGAAGTGAGTTAAGAGTTGAGGTTCATCATTTTTCCAACATAGCTATCCAGTTGTTTCAAAATCATTTATTAAATATTTTCTTTCTTTTTTTCATTAAATTTCCTTGGCACCAAAGCATATTAACTCTTGGTGAAAATACTTGGTCTAAAAGTAGGCAGACACACAAATAATGTTTTCATTTTATAGCATTATATATAATGCTATAATATATATACGCTACTCAGATATAATGCTGGTCATATCAGAGTAGATGCATCATATCTATTATAACTGCTTATAAAATGGGAAGTTTTAGGGTTCAGCACATAGATTCAGACAGGAAAAGCTTAAGAAAGAATAAACTTTATGTTTTTGACCAGATAGTGGTCTTGATAAAGAGTTAAAGACAAGATGCAAACATCAAAACTTGATGAAAATTTATTTGTGGTAGTGGGGGATACCTTACTTTTTGAGCCAATTTTAAATTATAGAGTAAGAACCTGAAACTTATTCTTTATGAAAAGTCATACATTCTCAGCAAAACCTGGAATCATCCATATTTAGTTTGTCTAGAGTGTTTCAGCAAGTATGGAGGTACTCAGATGGCTAAGATTCAATACATTGAGCTGTCATGCTGCACATACTTGGAGTACAACTTTATGGACATTTCTCCACCTGTGCATTTCCCGTTTTCACCTCTTTAGGTTCATATTTCACAAACTGTTTTAATTATAGTATTATTAACCTCAGGCAGAAGAAGTTTGAAAGGGTGGAACAAACATATGCATTTTGTCTCCATGGACTGCACATCTCTAAGCTATTATTCCTAGGGAATTCCAATCCAGGAGAAATCACATAGACTGGCTTTTGCCCTACTACTGATCAGCTGCCTCCTGAGCTGTACATATTTCAGTTTCTTGGCTGTCTCTATTTCTCATTGCAGAAAACTGTAATTTTTCTAATAATCCTCTGCAACATTTTTGTTAGCTAGTGAATAATTCTTCATCACCTTCAGTACATTACTCTGCTTTTTGTGTTAAACTTTAGCTAGTTTCACCTATAAAGTGAGGAACCCCTCCAAAATGAATATTATGATTGTGCAACTCAGTTAAATGATCTGCTGACCAAAGTTAGTCATTGATTTAAATACATCCTGCTAACTCACACATAGTCCTAATTTTTGCAAATAAAACCTTTCGCCTGAATTACCTGGATAGTGATCCCAATAATTTCCTTCCATTTTATGTGTAGAGATACAGGCAAAAGAAATGGCATTACCTGGATCGCCCAGCCCATTTATGAAACTATAACAAACTTGCCAAATCGCGTGTGATCTTTTATTTTTTGAGTGAAAGGGACTGAGTTTGCTGCCCAGATAAACCACTAGGGAGCAAAGAAAGGCAAGCAAATAAACTTATATGGGGTCAAAGGACTCAAGGATAAACTTGCTTCGAACTGAAGACAGACAATGTCAGGGCTCATAGAGTTTCCTGGGTCCAAAGTCAGAGGCTGTTGCCTCCTGTCTTCAAAGGTCTCATTCATCATGCCGGCTGAAACATCACAGACCTTGCCAAAAATATCTGTGACTCAAATATGCCTCATTCAAGCATGAAAGACTACAGTAGCCAACAAAATAAATACATATGTCCCAAACTCTAAAACAATACTTGGTTAAAATTATTCTCCATCAATTACTATCTTTATTATATGAAGTATAAAAACAAGTAGTTTTCTTCATAGTCTTGCTGTTCTAGATATCTTTTACACTAATTATGCCATATATATGGCATAT
>RJWK010057468.1:0-14135 GCA_004363435.1 Platanista minor
TCTACTTACCGCTTCTGTTATTCCAGAAACGCCCGCTCCATTCACAGCAGATACTACAGTTTCAGAAGCTGGCATCTGTTTTGTCACAGAAATGTGGTGGGTAATGTTCTTCAGTATCTGCAGCTCTAAATCTCGCAATAAAATCTGCAAGTTACCCTTATTTACAAATTGAGCAGACAATTTCTGAAGCAGCCACTCGAGAGAAGATTCGTGCTGATCTCCAGAGAACATGAGTCTGAGAGTTTCTCTGACTTGGGCGTCCACCTAGTAAAATCATTGGAGAATATAACATGAATCTACTGTTTTAGCTAAATCATTCAACTCTTCACTCTGTCACCTTAGATACCCTGGAAAGGTCACACAGCAGTTCAAAATCCATAATGGAAACTTGACACGGTTTTTTCCCTTCATACGAAACTTAAGAACCCTCCAAAGATGCTGAAATCCATTCAGGGGAACAGGGATAGAGGAGAGCACAGCCTAGGTGCCCGGGGTAAGAGAGGGGCCCTGCCCCAGGTGAGGTGCAGCTGACAGAGCCCCTCATCTTCAAACTCAGTCTGAGAAGGAAACAGTCACACACACAACTGAAAATGTAACTTTACACAGGCTGGAAGCGTCCAAGTGCATTATTTCTACACACACACCATTATGTGTATATAAGCTCCTCTCCTTGCTCCACAGAGAGAGGAAGACAGAAGCACCAGGAAAAGCACAGCATTGTGGGCGGCACACATATTCTGCTTCCTGCAGAAGCACCAGGAAAAGCACAGCATTGTGACAAAGCGAGCACATCGACCTCACTTGCAGGCTCTGGAATGTTCCACCGTACAGGTCAGCCGCCGCCCTGACACGGGCACTTGGGCCACCTCAGTGCTACTGTCACAACACTGCACACTTGTCCGTGGCCCCTGCGCTGGCGCTTTCACCGCTGCACCCAGAGTGCCAAAAGCATGGCTGCTTGTCTCAAAGACTGTGTCTCTGTGACCCGTGACCATCTCAAGATCTTCCCCCCAAAAGGCTGCAGGCATTCACAGTCCCCCAGCCGTGAGGACACCTGTGTCCCGAGCCAGCCCCGGAGGAGACTGTCACCACCTCGCCATCCTGAAGACTGAGGAGCAGTCATTCACGTGACCTGCAAACCCATTCAGGGAGACGGGCTGCCTGCCGGGCTGGGCCGCATCTCTGCTGCGCTGCCCCGTCGGCTTCAGTAGCTCCCTGCACCACAGACTGTCACCCTGGGCCTGCGAGACCTCCTCCCCACCAATCGTCCGCCTTTCACTTAGGATGACCTGTGCCACTCCAATGTCCGTGTTTTCATTTTCATGTAGCTATAAGTGTCGAGATTCCTTCTTCTGCACGTGGATACAGAGGCCTGAAGCAATATCCGTGACGTGAGGATGTGGTACGAAACTGCAGCGTGACACTACTTTGGTGAGAAGATATACAAACGGCCCTGCCCCCAATAAAGGTGAGCCCTTGGCCATGCGTGCATAAAGGAAGGAGACACATCTCATGTCACTGGAGACACGGGAATTCGAGGGGAGCTGAATTTTTAATTATTCTATTCAAAATGGTTTAAAAACTTCAAATATAGTAAAACAAAATTTTTTTTTTTTTTTTTTTTTTTTTTTGCGGTACACGGGCCTCTCACTGTTGTGGCCTCTCCCGTTGCGGAGCACAGGCTCCGGGTGCGCAGACTCAGCGGCCGTGGCTCACGGGCCCAGCTGCTCCACAGCACGTGGGATCTTCCCAGACCGGGGCACGAACCCACGTCCCCTGCATCCACAGGTGGACTCTCAACCACTGCGCCACCAGGGAAGCCCAAAACAAAATTTTTAAAGAAAGTTGAAATTAACTTAATAAAGATATCGAGTGTTTTTATCTTCCATGATAAAACAAAACGTAAAGCTGAGGACACCTACTCTTTCAGATGCTGCGTCCACCTTCTCCCGGCTGGCTCCCAACCGCTGCCACCCGGACAAGTCTGCTTTCAGACGCCCCAGCTCCTGCTCCAGATGCCGGGCCACCGCAAGGAGGCGCGGCTCCTCGTCGGCTCTGCTGCGGTGGGGGGTGACAACAGGACAGGTCAGTCCTGCCAACAGCATGTTCAGGAGAAACGCCCGTGTTCCCCCGGCAGGTCAGCTGTGAACACACCACCCTGTCCCTCAGCAGCACACAAGTTTCAAGCCAAGGCCCCGGAGACTGTTCCCACCTCAATGTCTGCACGCGCACAGACACGCACACCTGCCCAGGCGGGGGCCAAACCTGCCATGAGCAGCGGTTATGCTTCTCTGGGTGCTGGTGGGGACTCTCATATACTATTTAATATTTAAACCTGTAACTATCGCCTTAAAATTCTGAAAAAGACTTCAGTGATGTGACAGTGTTTATTGATAATCACTATAAAATTAAATATGAATTTTTCATGCTACTGGAAGAGAAAACTAAAAACATATGGCTTCAGGGTTTTAAGAATTCTATTTTAATGTAGGTATTGTACATTATGAAATATTACGATATTATATTTATAGTTGTTTATAGGTAGTTATAGTTGTTGAGATACCAACTGTTCACATCTCAGAAGAGTGCACTCTGGCTGGGGTAAACACTACAGGAGCCACATGACTTCAGCCAAAAGGTGTTTTGATATGTAAAGTGCGCTAACACTCATACCCATCCTGAGAGGAGGGTGGGTGAGGTCTCAAATCACATGATAGGACCCACAGAAACACACAGGAGCTAGAGCCGGAAGACGAGAGGTTAAAGCTCGTCATCTGCTCTCTCCTGAGTTGAGCGTTGAGCCAGTGAGTGGAGTGGCTGGAGTTACAAAAGGGTAACAGTGTCCTATTCAGACAATGGGGTGAAGAGAACCCAGGTGACAAAACGAAGGGTGTGAAAACAGTGAGCGGCTCTGAGACAGGAAGAAGCTCCATGCTGCCAGGGGACTTCAGGGAAGCTGACAAATGTGCGGAAGAAAAGCAACCAGGCTACGAGGGACCAAACGCCACCCCCCTGAAACTGCTGAGGGACCAGGGCTGTTTAGCAACAAAGAAAGGGCTCAGAGGAGGCCCAGCCTTGGTGAGAGCCTCGCAGCTCAGAAGGCGCATCTGGCCCCCTCGAGGGGCTGCCGAGCGGGGGACAAGGGTTGAACTGTGATGCCCGCAGAGCCAGCAGAGGTCCAGGCAGGAAGCCCACTCCACGCTCTGCCATGAACTCACGGCCCGTTCCTCGCACCCTGAGGACCCTCCCGGCACATCCGGGCAAGGAGTCTCCCCAGAGCAAAGCCGGGGGGGCCCCCGCTGTCTTTGGTGCTGCATGGAGGTGGATGGTAACAAGCTCCCTGACCCCTCCTCCATCCTCAGGTGCCCTGAGGGGTCTCCCAGAAAGACAACAGCTGGGACTGTTACCACCAACACAGCCCAGTCATCCCAGGTGCAAACAGTGCCCCTTGCTAAGGACGGCACAGCCCCACGTGACAGAGAGGAGCACAGAAGACAGGAGAGGAATTTATCTGGAATCATCCTACCTGACTGTTCTTAGCGCAGTCTGTTCTAATTCCTTCTGGATGGCCTAAAATGTAGGAGAAACAATCCATTTAAATACACAAGTTACATACCAACTTTCCATAAAATCATATACTTGGACTATATAAACAGAAATAGAAATACACATGATTTATCTAGGATTTTTTCCCCCTTAATTTAAAGCCCAGACCTGCCTGTTGGCAGGCAAGTGAGAGATGTTTACTTTTCAAAGCAGACTTTTAAAAGACGACACACAATGTATGCTTAGAGAGGTGCACAGGTCATACAAAAAAGCAGCTTGATGGATTTTCAAAATAAGCAGCTCCTGTAACCAGGACGCAGGCCAGGAAGCCAGATGCCGCCGCCGCCGCCGCCACCACCCCTGGTAAGTGCTTTCACCATGGCAGGACAAGGAGGACGGCAGACTCACACACGAAGGCACGGCTTATTAACACGGCCTGTTCACAGGCACGCCCACCGCCCCACGCGAGCCAAGGCCCAGCGGCCACGGAGGCCGTAACTCGACAGAGGCGGGCGACACGGACAGGACCAACGCCAGCTCCCTCACGGAGGTGCGCTTCCTCCTCAGGCACCCTGGAAACATCTAATCAATGGATGGACTGAACTGCCCACCTCTGACACTGTCAGCAACGCAGCGGCCAGTCCTGAGCTCCCGAGGGCTGTGCGTCTCCCCTGAGGGCCATCAGGGGATCCAGGCCACCCACTCGGTGCCCCCAGTCCTCGTCCATGTCCATGCAGGTGCCCGTCTCTTCCCTCCACCTGCCCGACACCTGACAAGACTAGACTTTCTGACCAGAAAATCCCTCTGTCAGAAGGTTCAGGGTGAACCTTCACTCCCTTGTCCACAGACACTGTCACCCTGTGGAGGCTGGGTGACAGCGAGGAGAACCGCCCCCACCTGGGAGCCAGTGAGCTGGACACACTTACGAAACATTAAAGCAACACCATGGGGACTTCCCTGGTGGCGCAGTCGTTAACAATCTGCCTGCCAATGCAGGGCACATGGGTTTGAGCCCTGGTCCAGGAAGATCCCACATGCCACAGAGCAGCTAAGCCCGTGCACCACAACTACTGAGCCTGCACTCAAGAGCCCGCGAGCCACAACTACTGAAGCCCGCGCGCCACAACTACTGAGCCCGCACGCCTAGAGCCCGTGCTCCACAGCAAGAGAAGCCACCACAGTGAGAAGCCCGCGCACCACAACGAAGAGTAGCCCCTGCTCGCCGCAACTACAGAAAGCCCGCTCGCAGCACCAAAGACCCAACACAGCCAAAAATACATAAATAAATAGAAAACTTTTAAAAATTAAAAAAAAAAGAAATATTTCCCTTTCGTTTTACAAGGGATGGCAGCAAATTTACCCTAAAAGAAGCACTTTAAAGGCTGGGGGCTGTGAGCACAGTAACTGCAGCCGACGCTTATCAATATCAAGGAAATCACGGTGCTGGGGCTGCGAGTGAAAGGCCAAGAGCATGAATACCTCAGATCTTTCTGTCAGTTTTCCAAGAACATCTTCCAGGCTGGAGATGCGCAATTCATGTTCTTCGTGGAGAGTCACATAGTCGGTCTTGAAAAGGCAAATGAAGGAACAAATGGTAGAGAAAGTTAAGCAACAAATAAGCCCAAACCTGGCCAGTCAGGCCGCACTGTTTCTACACAGCACAGCAACAGCCAGAGACTGTGGTCACAGCTGGGCGCAGCATCCCATGGGGGTGACCTGAGGGACGTCCTCACCTCCACCTCTGAAACCTGCCCTGAGATAAAAGGCACAAACAGCTTTTCTAGTCACAGGAGAATATTCGTTAAGAAGACTGGTAATTACCAAAAACACCTGCATGGCAGAGCAATTACCATTCATTCAACACACACTCGCTAGGCACCCGCTGTACCCAGAGACTTACACCACAACCACCAAGGGCCCACTCACTCCCTCTTGATCTTTCATATTCGTATAAAATGTGTGACATCTCAATGGTCATCAAAACCGGTGCTAGAGCCCTCAGAACAGTGCTGATCAGGGGATGAAAGCTAAGATCAGGCGGCCAAGCAGGCAAGTTCCTCCCCGGCTCAGGAACAGAAGTGATCAGCACAGCAACCAGAGAGAGAATAAATGTTTTCTCAATGTAAGTAACTTTGAAAACAGTCTTTGTCCAGCACATTCCCACCCATTTCTTCAGCAATTCTTAGAAGGTAAATCTGTAGTAAGGTAATCAGATACACTCCCTGGGAAGATCTAGAAAAATCTCTGCCAGTTATATAATCAAAGGACATCCATACAGGAGACGACACCACCAGCGAAGAACGCCTGCACATTCTGAACAACTAAAATCCAGTCAGAAAGAAAAACAGAAAGTCATTACATACTCTTATTACAGGAGTTTCATTCACTGATTTATACCCCATCTTGTTCCAAAATATAACCACAATGACTTATACAAAAATAAGATGACAAATCAGGTGAAGCAAGGCTAAGGGGTGAAGGGCAGCTAGGAGGATGACCCCAGGGCCCTGGGATGCGGGAGGGTCAGCCGCTGGACTTGGCTGCATGTCCTCACGGCCAGGCCGGGCCTCCTGCTGTACAGCCTGCTGGCCCTGGGAACAGTGGGATGGCCTCTGCCCAGCACGGCGGCCACATCTGCCCCGGAGCACCTGATGTGTGGCTGGGGCAAGTGAAAGAGAAGCTAAATGTTACTTAGTGTTAATTTTTTTTTTTTTTTTTTTGGTGGGGGCCGTGCCTTGTGGCTTGTGGGATCTCAGTTCCCGGACCAGGGATTGAACCCGGGCCACGGCAGTGAAAGCGCCGAGTCCTAACCACCAGACCGCCAGGGAAGTCCCTAAGTGTTAATTACTTTAAACTCGCACAGCCACATGCAGCAGGCGGCCCACTCTCCTGGAGACACACTTGGGATAAACCTGTGCCAGCCGCTCAGGAAAGGATAACAGGTAGTCAGCGCGCTGACCACCAGTGTGTGGCAGCCGCAGAACCAAGCTTCAATCTGCCAGGGTCACCGTCACAATCATACCTGAATAGGGGTAAGTGGTGGAGGACAGCATGGGAAGGATGAGCTAAATCTGCACTCAGCTCATCACATCTCGAATCTCATTTTAAAATAAGGCACAGAACACCCGTAACGGTGTTACCTGGATCTCACTGAAATCATCTCAGTTCTACGGCTGAGAAGCCAAAAATAAGCAACTAGTGAGGAATCAACGCAGGACGCCAGGTGTCCTTTGGATGTGAGAACCCCAAGCAGGCACCCGGGGGCCACGCAGAGAAGGTGGAACACGCCTAGTAACTTTGGGATCCAGTGCCTGTCAGCATGTTACAGGGACCCGACCAGAATCGAGAAGATTCACACATTCTGCCTCCAACAGGTGTTAGAACACAGTGGATTAAGCCAGCAACAGCTACAAACGGGCGCACTCTGATGCCGGGACAGGTGAGCAGAAGGGTGGAACACTGAGCCCAGTCAGGAAACAGCCGGCAAGGGGCACCCACCCCGAGACAAGTCGAGGCAGGCTCTGGCGAAGCCAGGCAGAGCCAGGCTGCTCGAGAGCACGGTGGGGCCACGGGGAGCCCTGAGGGGTCCGCAGGCCGACAGGACATGCGTGATCAGGGGTGGAGGGGCCCCTCCGGTCGGAGTGTGAACAGTTGGGTGGGTAGTGGGCTCTTTGCTGAGAAAATAGGATCAGGGAAAAGCATTTGTGGAGACAAGGGGCAATGCCTATTTTAAAGATTTCAATCCATAATACCTAAATTAAATCACTGTGGAACTTAAGAAAATAAACATCAGTTTTGAGGAAAATGGACTGACAAGCCTTTCCTTGAGAACCAAATAAATGAGACACGTATATACAGGCTGATGGTTTCATAAGGAATAACAGCTACTTAACTATTTCATGATCTTGAGATATTTTAAATCACAAATTTTAGCTTTTCAGTTCAGGGCCAGAAATTTCATTGAATTGTGTTCAATCCACTCACCAATTAAAACGCAGGCTAGGGACACCCGTCTGTCCCGCCGCAGCCTGACCTCACTCTTGGGCGTCACCACGCACCTCCACCCCCTCCCCCAACCCTGCCGGCTCCCAGGGTGCACCCCACCCCCTACCCTGGCCTCAAACATGGCATCTCCTCTGGGGGCACCTACCACAGCTCCCCGCCACTGCAGGCCAGGAACCCACACTGCCATCCATGCGGCCACCTCTCACTGCAGGGCCCTCCTATTCCTTGTCCCCAAAAGGAAAACACAACACCCGAGAACTCCAAGGTGGCATCACCTGGGAGCCCAACAGCCCCCTTGAGATGCTGCCCCCGTGGTAGTACCACGCTCCTCACCGGGGGCAACACCCCCTCATTGCTGCCATCTGCCCGGTCCACCCGCGCCTGCAGTTTCTGAAGCAAGGTTGACAACTCTCCAAGCTTCTTGTCGTGGCTGTGACACTGCCCTGACAATGCAGCCACCTGCCTTTCCACTTCACTCATCCGATGCCAGTGGAAAACCTCATCGCCAACCTGAAACAGTAAGAGGTTCCAAAGGTGACACAAGTGAGAAGGCCAACCTGGCAAAGGACGGCACAGTACAGGGTAAGTCGAAACAACAAAACAGAGCGTTACAGGGAAACGTCAACTACAACACCCCCCCACCAAAGGAAAAGACATGAAACTGTTTGTCATTAGTGATTTCCTTTACGTGGCAGACTATGGGTGGTTTTTATTTTCTTCTTTATGCTTTCTATATTTTCCAAAGTAATGAAAACTTTTTTTTTAATGAAAATGAACTAAATAACGAGACTGCTTGAAATACAGGCACACCTCGCTCTGCTGCACTTCGCAGATACTGCATTGTTCACAAATGAAGGTCTGTGGGGACCCTGCGTCCAGTGAGTCTGTCCTCGCATCTCCCCAACAGCACCTGCTCGCTTTGTGTCTCTGTGTCACACTTTGGTAATTCTCAAAATATTTCAAACCCTCCACCAGTAAAAGGATGACAACTCGTTAAAGGCTCAGATGATGGTTAGCATTTTTTAGCAATAAAGTATTTTCAATAAAGGTCTGTACACTATTTTTCTAGACATGATGCTATTGCACACTTAACAGACTATATAGTACAGTGTAGAGATAACTTTTATATGCACCAGGAAGCCAAAAAATCCGTATGATACTGGAGCTGAACACGCAGTATCTCTGAGGTGTGCCTGTACGCATTACTTGAATTGTTTTGGAACATTTAAGAAGCTGCAAGACATGCTTATTTGACGTTTTAAAATATTTTCTAAAACAGAGTGCCCAACTGAACTACCTTGTAGTTTACAAGTAGTATGGAAACTTATGGTGGAGAACACAGATTGGCAACGCCAGGGAAGAGCGCATCCTAACTGATTACCTGCAGAAGCTGGTTCGGGTGGGAAGTGTCGGGTGTGAGCGTGGCCCTGGGGTCATCCACCCTCTGTGCTCTGTGGCTGTGCATCCAGTTTAACACAGGCAGGAGTGAAAGGACATCACCCTGGCCCCATAATGAAATACTTGCACCTCGAAGGAGAGAAAAAGCAACTGTATACACATGTACATACAGTGCTTTTCAAAAGGTGTACTTAAATGTTCAATTCTTTCACTGATTTACACATATACGCATATGTACATATTAGTCATCTCAGGTAACAATAAAATTTTACTTACCTAGTAAAAGTAATAGTGGAATGAGCAAGATTAAAAACTTGCAAATATTTCGAAGGCACCTAGGAATAAGAAGAAAAACATTTAACTTGGAAAAAGTAAAAGGCAGGGCTCACCATTCTATATGACCTCTCTAGATAATTTTCTACAAAATACCCCCTCCCTAATTTAAAGTGGAAGTCACAGGCTGAGAAACGCAGTTAGTTTTATCTACAAGGTAAGTGGCTGCCTGAAGGAAAACCTGGCCACGCGGTGCTGTCTCCCAGGCCCACGTGAACAACCCGGCAGGTCAGTAACTGCCAACACGCCGGGCTGGGTGCACAGGAGGGCACTTAAGGACCTTGGTCATCGACCCACTGAGGCAATCTGGTGCTGGGGCAAGTGCACCAGAGGGTCCAGGTCTAGTCCCGAGCACACCCTCCCAGCTGTGTAATCTTGGACACGTCACTTAAACTCTGCACACTCCAGTTTTCTTGAAGGATGACACCTGCCTTTCCTTTCTCACAGGAGTGGTTTGAAAAATTAAGAATATGAAAGCACTTTGCAAAATATAAAATGATTAAATCAAATGATACCATGAAATTAGCACAAAATCAGTTCTTTAAAACACCAAGCTGACGTGATATCAGTTTCCTTACCTTGTAAGAAGAAACACATTCAGCCAAGAAACCAAAGTAACAAACTGGTACCATCCAATCCCAAGCCACCAGAATACTTCAGATGCTGCCTTCCCTAAAAGAGAAAACACCAAACATTCTAAAGAAACGTTCTTAGGAAAACCAAACTCCTAATGGACTGGTTTTGTGAAGGCCAAGCTAGCAGCATAAGGAAATATACTAACAGATGCTTTGAAAGTATATTAAGATGACGTTAGGGATGAAGTATATTAGGACAATGCTTAGTCATCACAGCAGGAATATCCATAACTCAAACACAGGAATGTAAATAAGCCACAAAGCAATATGTCATACACAAGACAAGATACAAAAGAGTAAACACCAAACCCATGCGTTCTCAAGTACAGTAAAACCAAGCAGCTAGACTTAAAACAGCACCCAATACACTGGAGAAACAATGAATGCCATGCAGCAAAAAGCACAGTAGGTTAGCATTTCTAAGTAGTAAAGGATGGAACACGTTACATCAAGGATCAAAGCATGTAAACCGAACGTGAAATGTTTACTTGGTTAGGTGAACAGTTTACTGCAGGTGCTTAACTGCCAATAGCCTAGGCGCGAACGCTAACATGGAAAGCCAAAACAACCACCTGGAGCGGCCACTGCCAACCACAGCACCGATGACACCATCCTGGACACAAACCCTCCCGTGGCTCCGACCTCGCGCAGCACCTGCACCGAGAAGTGACCTGTGCCGGAGAAGATGTGGGCGGGAGGGGCACCTTCAAACACCAGCCCCACAGTCCCGACGCGGCAAGAAGACACCCACCTTGTGGCACTGTACCACAATCCTCTCGCATCAGACAGTCAAGAGTCTCTCCTCAAGAAAAACAATCGACTACTTGAAGTCCAAGCAAGATGCTGAAACTAACCTATGAAAACCCTGCTCTGTGTCTGAACACTTTTCACTCGCTTCTGCCTATCGACACGTAGGACGTAAAATGCAGACGTTTCCTATAAACCCGCGGGGGCTGGCTGGCAGCTGCCCTGCCCGTGTGCACAGCTGTTGCTGGCAGAATCGGTATTGGAAAGACAGCGCAATCGTTTAAAGCAAGTAAGATTCCATGGACAGCAGCAGTTAACATGCTCTGGGTGAGACAAGGGTTACGCAAACAGCAAGATGAAAATCTTCCTACAGCCGAGTGAAAAAGCATTTTGGAATTATAGCCGGTAGTCCCACTGGATGACAAAATAAAACACAATTAACTTTATACCGAACGTCACACGTTATATAAAGCGGAAAACTGCTCGTGAAATCAATTGTTTTCATTTTTCAAGAGTGACCGCTGTAAGTAATACACCCACACCAGCATTTGAGTGTTGACTCCTGAAAGCATTAAGCAATTCCAACACGGCTGACGTGCAAAGAAACATGGTGTAAGAGGATTTTTTTTTTTTAATCTATTGCTGGGCTTCCCTGGTGGCGCAGTGGTTGGGAGTCCGCCGGCCGACGCAGGGGACGCGGGTTCGTGCCCCGGTCTGGGAAGATCCCACGTGCCGCGGAGCGGCTGGGCCCGTGAGCCGTGGCCGCTGAGCCTGCGCGTCCGGAGCCTGTGCTCCGCAGCGGGAGAGGCCACAGCAGTGAGAGGCCCGCACACCGCAAAAAAAAAAAAAAAAAAAAAAAATCTATTGCTTTATGTTTATTAACAGTTAAGAGACAACAAATATTGAAGTTGAGCTTTTAAAAAAAGCTGCTATAAAGGCACCCTTCGGCAAGACACTGACAGGTACAAACTGGATTTCTCCATAGCACCCCGGCTGCACAGGCTCAGGACGCGGCCCGTTTCCCAGGTGCGGGCCGACTGTACCCCATGCAGGACACAGCTTCTTCTGAACTGTTCATTTCACCTCAAATACGTTACTTTCCATATACTTAATTTATACTAAATACACTTACAAAGAAGCTTTTCAAGAGCAATACTCTCCATATTTTAAGACAGTTATTATTTTCCTGTTTTTACTGAACACCTGAATTCCAAACACAAAGAAACAATGGGCAAGGAGCATTTGTGAAAACACGACAGAAACAAAACACAAAAGCGCGAGAGACAACCTGCATGGGACAAGGCGAGCCCCACGGTCCCTGCCAGCCCTCCTGGCAGTGAGGGCTGTGAGCGGGTGGCGGTGTGTGTTTCCAGGTGCTTCCTCCCCTTACAGTCATCGCCTGTGGGGTGGGACAAGCAGTTAATTGGACAGATGAACACGCAAACCCTGTCAATCTCAACGGTGCGCAGCAACGGCAGTTTGAAAAAACTAGGAAACTCAATTATGAAAAACCAAAATCCCAGCCAGTGCCCCCTGGTGGCTGTCGGCTCCTGGTGTGAACGGGGGCAGCAAGAGCCCTGGCCCCGTCCTAACCAGTGGGGCCCCAGGACGGCCTAAAAGGATGGCACAGGTGCGGCCGAGCCATACTTACACAGCGACGCCCCGTTTGCACGGAGGTGGCCATCCTCGCCGAGGGGCTCTCTCACATTCATCCTTCCACAGTGACTGGAATGAGCTGCAACACAGGCGAGAGGGGCCTGGGCCCGGGGCAGGGGCTCTGCAGAGTGGCCAGGGGTTGGGGGGGGGAGGGGGGGTGCAGGCCCGGGGCGAGGTAATCGCCTCGCTCAGGAAACGTCAAGTCCTGCCAGCCCGCGGCATGCCCCGACCACCACACGGGATGGGCCCGCTTCAAATATTTTTGAAACATCATTCTAAATGCCAGTCAGATAAGTTTTTTGCTTTAAAAAAGGTCGTAAGAATAAAAAAAAGTGAGTGTATTATTAACTTTTTATTTAATGTTTAAACCCTGATCAACTTCCAGGAAACACCCAGAACTGCACGGAGAACAGGGAGAGAGATGCACAGCAAGGCCGCGCGCGAGAGAGGCCGCGAACTATGCGAGGAGAGGGCGTGAGCAAAGCGCCACGCAGGGAAAAGAGTGTTTTCTCCACCTTGAAAGCTCTGTTTGGTGGAAAAAGGAGGAAGAAAGTATTTAAATACCTTTTGATTCATGGCTTTTTGACTCACAGCTTTTTGATTCACGATCTTTTGATTCATAACTTTTCAATTTGTAATTTTCGGATTCATAACTGAGCTTCATTAAAGCCACTCGGAAGAGCTGAACTAAGAACGAAGGAAGGGACGCCGAGGTGCGCGTGACCAGCGACCAGATGCTATCCCTGCGGCGAGCGGCGCGGCCTAGTGAGAGACCGTGAACACAGTTACTCCTCCCGCAGCACGCGCTCCCTGCTATGTCAGAGCCCGATTACTCACTTTGGGCAAAGTGGAACCCACTTTTCTTTCGGCTGTGCCTCGCGGCTTGCACGGTCATAGTTCCCCAACCGGGGACTGAACCTAATAAGACCGGGCAGTGAAAGCGCAGAGTCTTAACCACTGGATGGCCAGGGAATTCCCTGGAACCCACTTTTTTAAATGGACACCAGAGACACACGCTCGGGCCGAGTAGCAAACCAACACCATCCTGAAGCGCCAGCAGCACCACATCTCTCCCACGGGCTGTCTTCCATAAAACATCCAATCTGAGGTCACTTCAACCCAATGCTGTTCACACACACGCTACCATCTTCAGAAACTGGCAAACGACTTCTCTTCCCTGACCTCCAGCCCAGCAATCCCACTGTGTTCCCAGCCTTGAGAAGGCCTGTCAGAGAGAAGCAGCCCCTTCAAGGACGTCCGCTACGGCACGTGCAGCAGGGTACACAGAGACACCCGACATGGTCACCTGAGGCTCAGTAAACTATGGAACGTCTTGCCAAAGTTGCCTGGCCATCCTCGGCTCCTTTTCCTCAGCACCTGGAGCATCAGGACAGACAGTGTGACCTCTATAACCTACAATGTGCAGGGTGACAGTCTGCAAATCACAGTGGCTAGAAATTTTTGTTCTTAAAAAAGAGTTTCTAAAAACTGAATTATTTGTAGTGAGGTGGATGAACCTAGAGTCCGTTATACAGAGTAAAGTAAGTCAGAAAGAGAAAAACAAATACCGTATCCTAACACATATGTGGAATCTAAAAAAAAAAAGGTTCTCATGAACCTAGGGGCAGGACAGGACAGGAATAAAGACGCAGACGTAGAGAGTGGACTTGAGGACACGAGGAGGGGGAAGGGTAAGCTGGGACGAAGTGAGAGAGCGGCATGGACATACCTACACTACCAAATGTAAAACAGATAGCTAGTGGGAAGCAGCCGCACACGCACAGCACAGGGAGATCAGCTCGGTGCTTTGTGACC
>RJWK010057469.1:0-14134 GCA_004363435.1 Platanista minor
TATAGTTATTCTATAATAAGATAGTATTCTATGTTAAGAAATGATTATTTCTTTGTGTTTTTTAAAAATATTTATTTATTTATGTTGGCTGCGCGGCATCTTAGTTGCGGCATGCGGGATCTGTGTTGCCACGTGCAGGATCCTTTAGCTGCGGCATGAATGTGGGATCTAGTTCCCTGACCAGGGAGCAAACCCTGGCCCCTGCATTGGGAGCGCAGAGTCTTAACCACTGGACCCACAGAGAAGTCCCGAAACGATTATTTCTTAAATCACGGATGAGTTGAGTGAGGGCCCAGGGGTCTCTGCTGGGCTGAAGCGACCTGAAAAGTCACCTTTGGGTCCGTCGGCAGCTGTGCATCACCGAGACCGCCTGCTGGGCAGGGGTCCAGGCAACCCATCCTGGGTCCCTGACTGGCGCCCACCTGCGATTCCGTGCAGGGCCCAACTCCTCCCAGGAAAGCTCAGGCCTGCGGGAGTGAGTGACGACATCCTCTGGGAGAGCCACCGCCCCTGCAAGGGGAAATGGGCAGCAGGATCCTCCAGACCCGAGACCCCACCTTGCTCCTCAAAGGCAGACCTAAAAGCCTCGGGTCTGGCGAGTGGGGCCCTGACTCCATCCTTACCACTAGGCTGCCCGCCCCCCATCTCCAGCCAGACGTTTCCTGTACTCCCCGTCCCCAGCCCCCTCAGGACGTGCTCCCATTTAATTCCGGGTCCACCCCACAAAGTGAAGCGTGGGGCTTTAGGAAACGCTGTGCTTCTTACAGTAAGGTCTTACAGCAGGTCTACGTCTGCCTCACTGCAGCCAGCAGGCAAAACGATGCCTCTTAACAAACTCTGCAGCCCGCAACTTCAGGCGCCACCCGAGACAGGCCCCATCGGCAGCGCCCAAAAGGCCCCCTGCTAGCCCGGGGCAGGAGGGCCCCAAGCATGTTGGAGCTTCTAAACCAGTGCTGCTCGCCCTGGGGGCCTGTGTGAGAACCAGGCTACCCCACCCTTGGAGCTTCCAAGCCACGTGAGGCCAGAATTTGCATTTCTTTTCTTTGTTTTTAGGGCAAAAGATATTTTAATACATATAACGAAGAACCACAACCAAAATGTATATAAAGAACATCTACAAATCAACAAAAGTTAAATAGAAAAATGGGCAGGATGCTGGACCAGACTTCTCAGCACTAAAGACACAGGTGAAGAGTATAGATCTCACATTAAGAGTTCTTATCACAATAAAAAGTGCTTTAAAATACTCACACTAATACTAATAATTGGCGTTTCTAGCAAGTTCCCAGGTGCTGCTGACGTGGCTCCAGGGACCCCACTTTGAGAACCAGGGTGTGGGAAGCAGCCCCCGCTCCCTGAGAAGCTCAGGTGTGGCCTCGAGCCCAGGAAGACACTTGTCTTGTTACTGGGACCTCATCACAGCGAGTGTAAATGTGAGCTCATCAGATGTTCATTCTGAGACGCATCATCATGGTCTGGGCAACTTCTGTGAATTTCACTCGTCTGCACCCCCCTCCCCACTTCCTCCCCCTCCCCAGGTGCCCCGTCTCCAGCACGTCTGATATTTATCTTTAAATAGACACATATCCTTGTAAAATGTGTAGGATTGTTTTGTATGTGTTTTCCAGTCACACCAGTGGTATTGTGTTTCCACATCTCAATCTATTTCCTCTCCTTTTTCTCATCAAACCCTGCCTGTCACCATGTTTCCACGTGGCTGTATGCGTGTCTGGTCCCCGCCACTGTGCCCACCACATTTCACTCATCCACCCCGCTGCTCTGAACACTCAGCAGGCCCCAACTCCCAGTCCCTCAAACAACAACCAACACATAACCTCATCCTTTCTTGGATGTGTAAGAATTTACCCAGTGCCGCAAAGCCCAGATGTCTGAAAGCGTGTCCCTGTGGCCCAGCATCCTGCCCCACCATCACACTCGTGAAGCAGCACATCCGCCCTCGCGCTGGCCGAGGATGGAGAGGCCGGCTGCCAGCCCAGGACACCAGGGGCGCCGGCAGCACCAGAGGCTGGGGAGGCAGGGGAGGCAGGGAGGCTCCTCCCCTAGAGCCTCAGGGTGATGCAGGAGATGGACGGCCCCCCGCGCTGGACAGCTGGGGTTCACCCAGTGGAGGACCACTAAGCTTTGTTCTCACCCAGACGCTCCAAGGACAAAGCTGGTGGCAGAAGCTGAGCTCTGCTGGAATAAAGAGATAAGACGACCCCTCCTGAGGTCAGAGAAACTGCCCTGTCTGCATATGCACAGGAAGGCTTCTTGGGGGTCAGAAAAGGAGGGGGCACCACCCACAAGCCTCTGCAGTGGGATCCATGTTGGAAAGAAGCTGCGCACGCGTGTTAGGGAGGGTCCTAGGGCAGGGCAGGCGTGGAGAAAGAAGCCAGATAATTGGCCAGAGGTGAACAGAGACCTGGAAGAACTGCCCTACATAAAGGATTTAAATCACCTCTTTAGGGCTTCCCTGGTGGTGCAATGGTTGAGAGTCCACCTGCCAATTCAGGGGACGCGGGTTTGTGCCCCGGTCCAGGAAGATCCCACGTGCCGCGGAGTGGCTGGGCCCGTGAGCCGTGGCCGCTGAGCCTGCGCGTCCGGAGCCTGTGCTCCGCAACGGGAGAGGCCACAGCAGTGAGACACCCGCGTAACGCAAAAAAAAAAAAAAAAAAAAAAAAAAACCCTTGCCATTAAATCACCTCTTTACTGGGGTCCTCCTCGTTAGAGAGGACGCCCACACCCCTCCTCTCTGGGTGTGTATTTCCGCCTTGCTTCTGTCTTAAACAAACTGTTTCTCTGTGTGCTCTCCCATACGTTGCGCTGTGTCTCTAATAATGAACTTTGTACCTGTTTTTACAGTTTTTCCTCCTGGAAACATTCTTGCTTTCAAATGGGGAAAAGAGCCAGGGCCACCTTGCTTCTAGCCTCAAGCCCCTGCTGGTCTAGCGGCTAGGAGTCCTGGTTTTCATCCAGGCTCCCCAGGTTCAATTCCTGACAGGGAACTAAGATCTCTCTTCAGGACCTCTCACTGCTGTCTCTCCGAGATTAAGGGGAGCACGACTCTGTGACACCTTTGCTTCAGACTTCTGGTCTCCTGTGCCGTGAGAGGACAAACGTCTGCTGTTTTAAGATGTCAAGTTCATGGTCACTTGTTACAGCAGCCCCTGGACTGCAATGCACACAGTCCTGCCATTTGGGGGTGCCACAGGGATTGATTGCCCTGCAGGTGCCTGCACGGGGCTCTGACCCCCGCAGTCCGCTCCCCGTTCCACAGACCAGCTTCATCACCACTCTGTATTTGTCAGCACTGGGGAGGCCCTGCCCCATGAGCCAGCCGACGCTCTTCCTCTAAAGAAGCACAACGTTCTCCCGAGGTGAATTCTGAACACGACTCTTTTCCCAATGTTTACATCAAACAACTGCACGGCCTCCATCTTGTGCTTTCTTTTTTTTTTTTTTATGCGCTAATTTCACTGGGCATTTAATCCACCATCCTGTCTGAAGAAACTAAAAAGGAAGCACACCAACTGAGCTGGGTGTCCTAATTAAACTCAGCGGAGAAGGAAATGGAAGATAGCAAAGCAAGTCCCTTTAGTTTCTGCATTCCTGGGTCAGACTTCCTTTGTCTAACAAACCCTTTTCATACAAAGCCCTACTGCCCTCCAGTCATTTGTTTATGACTCGGAAATCTCGTCCTATTTGTGGGAGAACGGAAGTGTCCTTGCCAAGGAAAGCACAGACCCACTTTGGGAGGGGAGATAGTTAAGGATCCCTTAACTATCCCATAACTATTCAGCTATGAGAAACAGCAAACATGAGAAAACAGTGCCTTAAACAGATTAGGAGGTTTTGTTTGTTTGTTTGTTTTTTTGTGGTACGCGGGCCTCTCACCGTTGTGGCCCCTCCCGTTGCGGAGCACAGGCTCCGGAGGCGCAGGCTCAGCAGCCGTGGCTCACGGGCCCAGCCGCTCCGCGGCACGTGGGATCTTCCCGGACCGGGGCACGAACCCGCGTCCCCTGCATCGGCAGGCGGACTCTCAACCACGGCGCCACCGGGGAAGCCCAGATGAGGAGTTTTATTTTTCTCGTATATCTACACCCTGGGGAAGCATTTCAAGGACGTCAGAACCAAGTGTCTCCGATTCCCTTACCCTTTCCTGGTGGCCTCAAGAGGGCTTCTGCAGCTCCTGCCATCACGTACACATTCTAGGCAATATAAAGGAGGAAGAGGAAGAGAAAGCAGACGTCAGAAAGACAAAGACTTTTCCAGAAGTCCTCGGAAAACTGCTGTTTTTGTCTCATGTGTAAAGTTGTTTTACATGGCCACCCCTAGCTGCAAGAGAGTTGGACAGGTTTGTGGGTTCAATAGTTGAGGAAAGCCAGACAAAAGGGGGCTGGGTGAGGCAATCTACAGCGCAGCCTCACACCAGTGGTTCCAAGGGGGCGGGGAGTACACGCTCCTTGCAGCCCCCCACCTGCTGCCCTGGTGGCTTCTGGATTGTGGAAAGTACACCCCAGGGGAGACAGGCTGTATTCCAGGAAGAGAGGGTGTAGGGGTGACCCCAGGGACCCCCCCCCACCAATATAAGCAGAGGAGGTGGCGCCAGAGCTCCCCAGGCAGCGGAAGGCTCCCGTCCTGACACGCGCCCTGGGCGGGGCTGGCTGATTCTGCCTCAGCTCCCAGGAGATAAATGAAACTTCTCCACAGGCGCCCGAGGGGGACGCGGCTGCAGGTACAAAAAGTGGCCGGGGGCAACCGACACGCGCGGCTGCTGCTTCTCAAGACGGGGATGGAGAGCTTACAAACTTCCAGAAGGAGCTGGTCAGGCTGAGGGCCTTGCGGGTGCGCAGCCCCCCGCCCCGACGTGCAGCCCTCGCCGCCTCTGCACAGGGTGCCCCGCCCCCCGCAAGCACACGGTGTCCCCACTGGAGGGGCGGCCCCCTCCGCTGCTCATTTCCGCCGCAGCAGAGGTGGATGTCTCTGCTTCCTGTGGACAGCGTCCCCAGAGCTCCGCACACCTGCCGCTCCCTGCAGCAGTGCCTCGCCCCAAAGGCGGGGCTTCTCCCACACACCGAGTTTTAAAGGTCCCTGTGGGAGCCTTACGTTGGGCCCTCGGATCACCACAGATACCCTCCCCACCTGAGTCCCTTCGGCTGAGCCCTGTGGCCATGTGAGGTGACACAGTCACAGGATCCAGAGGTTGGGACGCGGGCATCCTTGGATCCTGGGCATCCCAGGATCGCCCACGAAGAGGATGTGCACACAAGCCCTTGTCTCAGGGCCGCTTTTTGCAGAATCCCCTAAGCCCACCTACCTCTGGGCTTGTCAGTTGCGAGAGCCCAAAAATCCCAAAAATCCCCTTATGGATTTAGGCCACTTTGGGTCGAATGTTTGGTTACTTGTAACCCAAAGTCACTCCCGGGGGTGGGGGTGGGGGGTGGGGGAAGGGCTGCCCGCGACCCCCGAGAGGGCGCTTTGTAGGGAGGTGTTTGTGGGCGTGGTCTCTCTGTAGAGGTGCCCCGTCCTCTGGGGCCTCCGTCGCTCAGTCACACCCTTCTCAGCATCCCTGCTGCCACTGACGCCCCCAGGCAGCGCCTCGCTATGGTCAGATCTAGTCCCCCAGCCACCCTCCCGCCAGTTAATGTGGGGAGAGGGGTTGTGATGGTGGGGAGGGGATGGGGCCAATGGCTTCGCCACAACACAGATCGAACAGGACTCAGAAGGCCCCTCCCGACCCCGGGATGGCATGACAGGACCCCCTTTTCGGAGGCAACAGCATCGAGGGGGATGTTGAGGAGGAACCACCATCGGTCGCCCTGTCTGACCAGCTGGCAGCTCTTTGCTCATCAGCTTGTTAGGTCTGTAAAGCAAATTGCATTTCTCATAATTCTGCCACCGCCTATGGGTGCACTTTGTGGTCCGACAGAGGGAGCAAACACTTTACCCAGAGCAGAGAAACCCGAGGAGGCCATGCCTCCTGTCAGCCTGTTAACCTTCCCACACACTCCTTCTGGAACAAGAGCCACGAGAGCTGTGTTTATTCTGCCCTGACCTTAGGCAGACCCCTCCCCTCATGTCGACCAGCTCAGCGACAGGGCTGCGGGAATCCGGAGTTGCAGCAGAGGAGGGGCTGAGGTTCAGCCTGAACTGGTGGAGACCATTTGGAATGGCGGCCCTGGGAAAGCAGCCTGCCCAGCCCATGCTCTGCTCTGACTGCTTGGCCACCCTGCCCAGTGCCACCAGTGGCCCCAGGGGAGCAGCCGTTGCTGAATAGGGGAGGATTTCTGCAGAGCACAGCCTCCTGAGCTCCTTGGGGATGAGCCCTTCTCTCCATGTGTTGGGGGCAGGAAAGCAGGTTCAAGTCCCAATTCGGCAGTTAAAAAAACAAAAACAAAAAACACGTGGGTAACTGTGTCACGTGAACATAAAGAAGCCAACCCCAAGCCCAGGAGAGAGGTGGCAACAGACTCTCCATCACAGCCTCGGAAGAATCAGCCCAGCTGCTACCTGATCTCAGACTTCCGGCCTCCAGAGCTGAGAGGATAAATTTCTGTGGTTCAGGCGGCACAGTTGGCGGTGCTTTGTTACAGCAGCCCGGGAACTAGCACAGCCCCTCGCTCAGTAGAACGGAGCACCCACGGCGGGCTCAAGGCCCGCGTGTGTGTCTGGATGCCAAGTGGAAAACAGCTCTGCTCCTGTGCGTGGTGGGGTGAACACAGACCTGCGAAGGCACAGCGGCTCACAGGCCTCGGAGGAGTCCAGGAGATCCCCTGCCTCCTTCCCTCTTAGAATTGGTGCAGACAAGCAACAGAAAACCTTCCACCCCCTGCACCCCGCTGGATGCCAGAGTGAATTCACTGGGGAAGCAGATAAATCCTGGCCCTCACTGAGCCCTGGGCGCCCACCGAGCCTCCATACCCACCGGGCCGCAGGAGGCCCACGGCTGTGAAGCCGCGACTGCTATTTAACAGACGGGAGTTGGGTCAGTAAATCAGTGTCTCGTGTGTTCACTTCTCCACCAAGGATGCCCAGGGTCCTTGAAGCCCTGTCTGCTGTCCTGGCCACCAGGATCCATGCCTGGCAAACACCTGCTGACCCCAAGCCGAGGGACTCCTAAATCAGAAGTAACACTCAGCCAATTACAGCAGTTCGTCCTGGGACTTTTGACGGGGCTGTCAGGGTCCATTAATAACCCAGACTTGGGCTTCCCTGGTGGCGCAGTGGTTGAGAGTCCGCCTGCCGATGCAGGGGACGCGGGTTCGTGCCCCGGTCCGGGAAGATCCCACGTGCCGCGGAGCGGCTGGGCCCATGAGCCGTGGCCGCTGAGCCTGCGCGTCCGGAGCCTGTGCTCCGCAGCGGGAGAGGCCACAGCAGTGAGAGGCCCGCGTACTGCAAAAAAAAAACAAAACAAAAAACCCCAAACAACCCAGACTTGTGGGTGAGGGGGAAGTTCAGGCATGAAATCTCACTAATCACCAGTGTGCCCAGGGGAGCCCCGGCCAGGCCCTTGATGGGCGAGGGATGGAGATCTGCCCCGGAACTTGATCCTTCCCTGCTGCTTCGTGGATGCCAGCCTGGATCCAGGCCCAGAGCTGGGACCCAGACCCAGGTCCCCCTCTCCCACCGCTGTTTGCTCCGCCATCTTCCACCTGGGCCACTGCAGCGCCTCTAAGAGTTTTCTGTGGCAGCTGTGACAAAGCACCCCAGGCTGGGGGCTTTAATCCAGAGCTGGGTCTGTGAGGGGCACCACGTCTCCCCAGTCCAGGCCTCATGGGCAGGGCAGGTGCTGACTTCAGGGCCGCAGGGAGCGGGGATGGGGGCCAGAGAGCGGGGGTCCCTGTCTCTGCCAGGGCCTCAAAGCCCTGCTAAGGGACACCAGGTTCTCCTGGGACCGGGACCCCTCACCTCCCTCGGCTGGTAGGGGTCAGGAGGACCTGGGGGGCAGGTGGCAGTTTCAGGAACGGAAACCCAGAAGATACGTGGCAGCACCTGCAGCCTGGGCTGAGGGATGGCCTCAGGCCTCTGTGCAGGAAGGGAGCTGGGGAGAGGCGCCCCTCACTCTCCCCCCACGCCCACCGAGCCCCAGGTACAGCCCCTCGGGGGCTCCTGGGCGTAGAGCAGGCGCTGAAGTGTGGCTATGGAGGGGCAAACAGGTGCTCTGAAGCCCGGGAGGGGGAGATGCCAGGGTCCCTGCCCCGCAGAGCAGAGTGCCCTGGCAGCTCAGCCCAGAGGTTGGAGGAGCTGCGCTCCTGGAGTGCCAGGGCTGGGGAGGCAGGCCAGCCAGGGCCACCTGCAGGGCAGGGGCCAGGCCTGGACCCTGTGAAGGCTGGGCAAGCTCCCCAAACCCAGACGCACCCACCCTCTGCCCCAGCTGGGGAAACGCGTCGGGAGAAACTCCCCGCTGCCTCTTGCCTGCCCGGTGTCCCCTGACCTGGGCCACTCACCCTGCTCCTGGCTGGCCGCAGGCTTCGCACCAGAGGCTGCTGAGTCCACAGACGGTGAGAAGAATGCGAGAGGCGAGCCTCCACTGATCCGGGGAGCGGGGCTCAGCCTGGGAACAGAGGCTCCCACACTCTGCCTGTGCTGGGCCACCCGAGATGTAGCCTGTTTCCCAGGCCGTGAGCTGAGAACACGCGGGGACCCAGCAGAGTCACCCGACCTGGCTACCTGCTCGGGGAAAGCTGATCCCGGCACATCAGCCTGAGAACCACCCAGAGCCGCTGCTCTGGGGACCCTCCCCAAGGCCCTCTGCTCCCTGCACCCCCAAACAGAGGGAGATGCCCTGTGCTTCCGGGGGTCGCCCTGCACCCCCCACCCCCACCCCGGATTCAGGGCTCCAGCCCTCAGTCTCGCCTCCAGCCACTCTGGCCTCGCGCGCGAGCGGTCCCTGTGCCGGGAGCCCTCTCCCCTCCTGCGTCCCAGCGGGCCCCAGGGCCCCCTCCTGGCCTCCTGTCACTGCCCCAGGGCTCTCTCCCGTCACCGCCTACTAAACATTTGAAACATTCTATTTCACTTGCCGTCTGCTCCCTCGAGGGAAACACAAGCTCTGGGAGGGCATGGGCCTTGTCCTGCTGTGCTCCTTCTACAATGCCTCGGGCACACAGGGTGCCAATAAGAGCTTGAATGAATGAAAACTGAAGGGGAGAGGGCCCCAAGGGCAGGCCCAGAGGGCATCCATCCCACTTGCTACTTGTCTGCTGGCAGCCTCCGTCCACAGCCCCAGAGCAGCCCTCGGGCCGCAGCCCACGCCCAGAGCAGCCCTCGGGCCAGAACACCAGGAGCCAGTTCTCACCATGCGGGACACCGTCCTGGAGAATCACGCCCGCCCCGCCTGCACCCTGTGCCCCTTCTCCTCTGAAGGTGACCCCCAACGCCACCCGGCTGAACAGGCCTCCATCCAAGACGGAGCCTGCTGATGAGCCCCTCTGACAGCCCTGCCGGCCCAGGACGCCAGGCATGTTTTATGAGAAAGTATTCAATGTTGTTTTTCAGCTCAGCGGCTAAATCAGTGGGAACACGATGTCCCGGCCAGGGAGGACTCTGAAGATGGATCGGACAGGTCAGGCCGAAACGTCAGGCGGACATTCTCCAGCTGACAAGCTTACGGGCCCCCTGGGGGCCAGACCGCGGCTAGAGTTGAGGGGCAGGCATTGTTGTCCGCGTGGGGACAGGGCGCCCTCCGATTCTGGCTGGGAGGAGGAGGACCTCCGGGCGGGCACAGCAGAGGTCCGAGCTCCTGCCCCATCAGCCACGGGAAGCGGGTCTGCGATCGGGTCACCGGCTGCCCACCTCCTGCTGACGGCCAAGCTTTGCTCCAGGCTCCGCGTGGTCAGGCCCGAGGATCCCCGCCCAGCCCTGCACGGCTCTCCTTCGGCCGGCGGGTCCTGCGCTGAGACTCCGGCTCCCAGAGTGCCCGCGGCCTGGGGACTGCCACAGAGCCTGTGCGCAGGGGCTCTTTCTGCCCCGGTTTATGCGGGGCCGAGCCATCGCACGATGTTCGGGAAGCCGAGGTGCAGAGCCCACCCCCTTCCTCACCCTCCCCCCATCCGGGCCGACCACAAGTCCACACCAGGGATGCCTGGCCCGTGCGTCCCGGCTCTGAGGGCTGGGACAGACAGTGGCCCACTAGTCACCAGCCCCGAGGGTGGGTCGGCCCCCCCTACCCTGCGCACGGCGAACGCCCCCTCCCCGGAGCCCAGCCCCACCACACCTTCTCAAGAGCGGCTCACAGGGCTGGGTGTGGTCAGGCCTCCACTGCCTATGGGGCTCCTGACTGTGGGACCCCCACGCTGGGACCTGCAACGGTCATCCACTCTGGGTGAGGAGTGTGACAGAGAACTTGTGGACAGGTTTAGACCACACTCACTCAGAAGTTGCATGACTTTGGGCTCTAGGGACAAATTATTCGAGATAGAAAACCTCTTCGCACTGATTCAAGTGATAAAGGGAGATGTCGGCTCAGAAACTAGAAAAAACACAGGGTTCTGGCTTAAGGCTTGGCTCTACCTAGGGGCTGGATAAATTCAGTGGTGTGCCCAAGACTGCTGAGGGTGCCTGGGTGTGCCCCTTTGCCCCACTGTCTCAAGAAGATTCTGTGCAGTAAGAGACTAACTGTGCCCAAAGTGAGAGCTGGCCCTTGACCGGCTCTTAGGAGGTGACCCCCAGACCCTGAGTCCTGCCTGATCAATGTCTCTGTTTACTAGGGGGTCTTGGGCCACGTGGTATCAACTTGACCTCTGGGGGCTGGAGGTAGGTCAGCCATGTGCCACATCTAAGTGGCCAAGCTCCAGTAAAAATCCTGGACCCCCAGGCCCGGGTGAGCCCCCCGGTTAGCCACACTCCACACGCTGTCACGTGTCGCTGCTGGGAGAGCTCACTCTACACTACCCCCGGGAGGGGATGGATGGAACGCGTGCCTTTTTCCTGGACCTGGCCCCATGCACAGCTTTTCCTCTTGCCATTTTTAGTCTGTGCCTTTCACTGCAATAGATTGTGAGTGAATCATGAGTATACTGGCTTCACCGAGCAATGTTGAGCCCCTCTATGGAACTGTTGAACATGAGTGTGGTCATGAGGACCCCTAAGCTGCAGAACCAAAGCATTTTCACATGATTTCTTGGAAGGAGGGGTGGGTCCGGCTTCAGGCACAGCTGGATCCAGAAGCATGAATGAATGATCAGGTTTCCCCCCCGTGCACCGTCTCTGCTCTGCCCTGTGTCCCACCTGAGCCCCATGCACTGAAGAGGCTCCCTTTGCTCATGGTAGGTAATACAGAGCCTCGGGGGCTGGGCAGAGACACCCCAGTCCTCCCACATCTCACACCCCAGACTCTCTGCTGAGCCCTGTGGGGCAGAGATGGGCTTTTCAGTCCTCAAGAGGCTACAGTCCGGGGCTCAGTTGCTTGTGACCCTGGGATCCCTCAAAGGGCCTGTCCTTGATGGGATGGGTGCAGCCTACCCCTGGCCATTTATCCATCAGAGATGGAACATCATCAAACTCCAGAGGCCTTGCTGCCTGTGTGAGCAGCCTCGGCAATGACTTCTGGCTCTGTGAGTGATGCTGCGACACTCTGAGGCTTCAGGGCGGTGTCTTCTGGGGGTGGCTCCACGCTGTCCCCATCTCTCCGGGCGCTGGACAAACTCAGAGACTAGCCTCTCTGGTCGGTTCTGCACAGCACCGTGAGTAAGTTGTGAGTATGTTGCTGGCATTTAAACTCAGGAGAGATCTCAGGTGTGTGGGGGGGGAGGTGAGATGTGACGGTGGTGACAGCTCTGGAGCTCTGGGGTCTTCCTGCAGCCCCTGCCCACCTCAGCCCAAGCAGCAGAAGCCCCCTTCTGCCCATCCGAGCCCCCTGCCGTCTCCCGAGGGGCCCGAGCCTGTCAGAAACCCTGAGCGAGTCAAGTGCGTTTTCGGGAAAAGGAAACGTAAAGGCATCGAAGTGCTCCCACTTGCCAAGAGGTGAACCTGTCAGCACAGCATCATTTCGGAGGCCCCGGGCTGGGTGGGTGCAGCAAAGTGGGCTGTCAGAGAGAGGAAAGGCCAGGGAAGGGGGCCAGAGGGGGAGAACATGCAGAGGGAAACAGACACAGAGTGAGACGGAGAGAAAAGCAATGAGCCAAAGAGCAATGGAGCCAGAACCCCTGACCAGACGCCCCTGGAGCCGGCACGTTACAGCCAGGACAGGTAACGTGGATCGGCCCTGAGGTCCAGACAGAATAAACAGCAAATTCGGAGATGATTTCCCTGTCTTCCCTGAAAAATTACTAGCAAGGCCATTGCCCGACGGTGAGGAAATTGGGGGAAGGGATTTGCCAGGAGCCACTTTGGAGACCAAGACCCGATGAGCCGTGCCCCTGCCCCGCCCTGGGCCCTCACGGCTGGGCCACGACCGCCGTCCACCTGGTGCTGGAGAAGCAGGGCAGCGGCCGCGGAGGTAGTGAAGGAGCCCTGCCGGCCCCTACCTTCCCCTTTCCAACCACCACTGGCCGGGAAGACGGCCATGCCATTATTGCATTTTATTTTATTTTATTATTATTATTTTTTTTTGCGGTACGCGGGCCTCTCGCTGCTGTGGCCCCTCCCGTTGCGGAGCACAGGCTCCGGACGCGCAGGCTCAGCGGCCGTGGCTCACGGGCCCAGCCGCTCCGCGGCACGTGGGATCCTCCCGGACCGGGGCGCGAACCCGCGTCCCCTGCATCGGCAGGCGGACTCTCAACCATGGCGCCACCAGGGAAGCCCCGTTATTGCATTTTAAACGAAGCCCAGCTCGACTGTGGACGCGGGGGAAATGTTTCATAACACAGTAATTTTTCCTCGCAGTGCAGTTGCTAATCCCATGAAAATAGCCAGCTCCGGAATCAGGCAGTGGTGCGGGGCCCGCCTGGAGGACCCCGCTTCTGGTCCTGACCCGAGGCGATGGCCGAGACCCCCCCAACCCCACAGGCCACCTGGCCGCCTACCTTTTTCTTCCAGACCCCCCCACGCAGCTCTCCGCAGGGCTGCCAAGCTTCCTGGCGGCCTGGCATCACCCAGGGGTGAGTGATGGAGAGACAGGACACCAAAGACCGAGGCCGTGGTCTTTCACGCCGAATCTTGGATGTGACACACCATCTCCTCTGCCAGGTGCTTTTGGTGACGGTGACGCGGCTCCACCCTGGTCCAAGGCTGCCCAGGCATGGATCACTGGGGCCACCTGCAGGCTGGCCCCTCACCCAGGAAACGCTGGAATATAGACTCTAAGATGGCAGTGACCTCGTGGGAGCTGGGGTCAGCACAGGTGATGGCCATAGATGTTGAACCGCAAGGGGCTGGCTCGCTCAGCCAGCCATGGACCGATGGCTGTGTGACAAAACATCCCCAGTCAAAGGTGCAGAACAATTGCTTCCTTACACCATCGGTTCTGTGGGTCAGGATCAGACAGGACACAGCAGGGCTCTGACACAGGACCGGAGGCCTCTGCTGGGAAGGTGACTCCATGTCTGGGGGCTAGAATCATCCAGAAGCTCGTACACTCAGGCACCCTCTCAGGACACCCTCCCCTGGTTCCCAGGAGCAGGCAGAGCTCCCCGGGGGGTGGCCCCCTCTACCCCGATCGCTATGGCCGCCCTGGCAGGCTCAGAACTCTGCAGACCTGGAAGTGAGACCCGTCCCTGTGACCCGCACCCTTAGCTCTTGATTACTTCTCTGCTCTCTACCCGCGGTTTTTGTTCTCTTCCGCAGCTGAACCCGGATGGCATGGGCTCAGCGGCATGCCCACCCCCGGCTCAGCCCCCAGCCACACCGGCCTCACCCGACAGCCCTGTCAGCCGCCTCCTTCGGGCCGCGGTGACGACGCTTGCAGCGGCTGGCCACTGCTCATCCGCCGCGCCAGACCCAGCGCCCAGGCCCCAGTGACAGCAGAGGGGCCCGCAGAGCCCACCTGAGCGGGGCCTTGGTGCCCAGTGTGGGGATTTCGGAGCGCCCTGGACTTCCGTGTGGACAATGCCTGGGTCCATGGGGGGCGGGGAGAAAAGCTGAGAGAAGGGGAGCCGTGCCCGCCCCCCCGCCCAGCCCACCTGCCGTGTCGTAAACCCAGAAGCCTGTGCACATGTCGCCTCACGGGGCACAAGGCTCTTTGCAGATGGGATTAAGT
>RJWK010057470.1:0-14133 GCA_004363435.1 Platanista minor
CCTCTCACTGCTGTGGCCTCTCCCGTTGTGGAGCACAGGCTCCGGACCCGCAGGCTCAGAGGCCGTGGCTCACGGACCCAGCCGCTCCGTGGCACGTGGCATCTTCCCAGACCGGGACACGAACCCGTGTCCCCTGCATCATCAGCAGGCGGACTCTCAACCACTGCGCCACCAGGGAAGCCCACGCCTCAATCTTGATATGAAAATATTCATGACATCCAAACCCATATCCTCAGCCTGGCCCAGACAGTGTGTGTCGACCCACCCCCTCTCCCCAAAACCCCCCAAATCCCACCACAGGCCATGCAATGTTCACCCACTGGTTGAAATAATGCAATTAGGGGATATAGAAAACCCATTCCACATGGTGCCATCTGCATTCTCTTCTGACAGCTAATTTGATTGGCGCTCTTTAATCAATAAAGCACTCATGCAGCAGCCAGATAATCTGCCTCAATTTTTCCTACACCATTTGTAAGTGAAAAACACTCCCCCTCCTCCTTCTGCTGTGACCCAGGGCCAGGTGGTGAGCCTCTAGGAAGACAAGCTCATGAAATGGCAGAGAATGTACTAAAGGTGTGTCATACCAGGTCCACCAGGCCAGTTCCCACTTCTTGGCTGAGAGCAATGACACTCACCTTTCTGTTTCCCAGCCTTACCCGTTCCCTACAGGAACAGAAATGAAGCCCAACCTAGAAGCAATAGGTGGCCCCAAGCAGTCTCCATCCAGGCAGAGTCTGAATCCTGGTTTTTTCACCACACAGGAGGGTTTGAAGGTCAATCTCTGGGTGAGTGGATGGGTGGACAGATGGGCAGAAGGGTGCATGGATGGGTGGATGGGTGAGTAGGTGAGTGTGTGCACTTATATGAACCAGCTAGGTAGGGAAAAGAGAGGAAGTGTCGGGTGAGGCAAAGAAGGAGAATGGGCCTGCATGACTGGAATGTATGCAGGACACCCCACCCCATTAACCCTATGCTGATGACACAAACCTGGTCATCGGTGACCATGTACCTGAGGTCAGGCTCCCTAGAAGCAAGAACTAAGACAGGGATCTGGGTCCGTGTGATCTACTGAGCAGATATTCTCAGGAATATGTATTGACCTCAACAAATACGATTGGGAGGAGTGAGGCAACAGGACAAGGGAGGGGAAGGAGCAAGCAAGCTGTGGTTGCATCTGGAGTCTGGCTTTAGCCTGACAGTGTGACACGCTCTGAAGCACCAACCGTCCCTGTGAGGTTGACCCCACCCTGAGGCATGTGGGCTGACCTTTTACACCCCCTTGCCAGTCAGTCATTGGCCGCAGGGGTGGGAGAGGTGGCGAAGCTTCGGGGCATTTCTGCTCCCGCATATGAGCATACCAGACGGCATTTGTCCTTCTCGGATGACTCACTTCACTCATTATGACAATCTCTAGGTCCCTCCATGTTGCTGCAGATGGCATTATTTTGTTCTTTTTTATGGCTGATTTACAAAACAGAAACAGAGTCACAGGTGTAGAAAACAAACATGGTTACCAGGGGGGAAAGGGGCAGAGGGATAAATTGGGAGATTGGGATGGACATGTACGCACTACTATATATAAAATAGGTAACTAATAAGGACCTCCTGTACAGCACAGGGAACTCTACTCAATACTCTGTAATGACCTAGATGGGAAAAGAATCTAAAAAAAGAGTGGATACAGGTATAGGTATAACTGATTCACTTTGCTGTACAGCAGAAACGAACACAACATTGTAAATCAACTATACTCCAATAAAAATTAAAAAAAAAAAAAACAACATCCTGGGCAGAGGGCAATTCCTAGAGAACTCGCAGCACACAGCAGCCAGGGAATGGGAGCACTGGGAGAGAGGGGCTCAGGACAGGCAAAAATAGCATCCAGCACATCCTGTAACAGATGCAAGAGCCAGAAAGCCGAAGAGACCCCAGAGCCTCCCTCCCCAGGTGGAAAGTCTGAGGCTCAGGCTGTCACAGTGAAGCTCAGGTACCCACACCCCTTGCTCTGTGCGGTGGCCACACACACTTCCTTTTCCACAGGCCAATCTTTAAAAAGTTAACCCACAATAGCACAAGGAGTCAGTGTGATTGCTGATTTTAGATGCCCCAAGATCAGTAAAGAAAATATTTGAATATGACTTTTATTCAGGGGAAAAACAAAAGCCTATCCAAGGAATCGCCTCTCCTAAGAAAGAAGCATACCAGGAGGAAAAAAAAAAAATCCCTCTCTCCCAGGAGCAAAAAATTCCAAGCACAGTTCACACTCAGAGAGTCCTGGGCTGTCTGTGTTGGAAATGACCCATTCAGGGCACATCTCAGTATTGCCCAGAAAGTCAAGGCAAAGAAGTTTGTATTTCCTGCTAGACATGGAGGAGGGAGCCTGCAGCCCTAGGAATTGCTGGTGGCCAGCATGGGCCCATCTAGAAAACCAGTCAAAAGGCAGCACCGAAAATGGAAAGAAACGGTGTCCCTGGTGACATCACTGAGTTCCTGGGTTCATCCTCACCTGGACTTACATCTGGACTTTTCTGTTAACTGTACCAGCAGATTTCCTTCATAGTTTAAGCCCCTGTAATTTTCTTCTCTTTTCTTTTCTTTTTTTTTTTTTTTTTTTTTTGGGGGTCACTTGCAACCCAAAGATTTATAATCACAACAATGACCTTAAATGTCAAAGCCCCATCTTCCCCTTTCCTGAGTTGGAACATTTCTCAGCACAGTTGGAACTACTGTCTTCTTAAGAAAAAACAGCATGAAGCCTCCCAGTTCTTCTAAGACCCCAGCAGGACAATGATGCTGTGGTTCCTATCCCTGTGTCAGGGACAAGCCCTGCTCCCACTGTGTGATGGGTGCCTCACATAATCGAGGCTTTGATCTTGGGAAGCCAAAGCACCCCCCTGTTCTGCAAGGTGCACAGACAAGGCTGTCACCAGGCATGGAGACATCCCTTTGTAGGTCCTGCCCTGGTGCCAAGCATGGGGGCGATGACACTATGGAGCAGAGTCATCTGTGGCTGAACTCAGCTCTTTGCTCCAACAGAAATCAAAGCTCTGGCTCCTCACCTGTCTTCCCTAGGGGTCCAACATTACACCACCAGGGACAAAAAGCCCTATTATCAGCTTTAGAAATTTTCATCCATCTGTCTCCCCTTTCTGTTGTTTGGGCTGAATGCAAACATACAACAGGCATGAGTCGGACCAAGATGCACCCTCCCTGCTCACTGAAGTGTCAATGAATGGGGGAACTCTGAACAACTCACCCACAGGATTTTAAAGATTCCACTTGGGTTTCCATGGTAATTTTACAGAGCCAGCCCTCAATAAGGGTTTGTTAAATTGAATTTATTGAAGACTAAATGGAATTGGATATTCCCATACCTGGACTGCAACACCACAGAAAATTCCCTGGCCTGGCAAAGGGACAAGCTGGGAATTAGAGGCTTTTATCAGCAATGGGGTCAAGGCTGTTTGGTCAGCTCTGGGCTTCTTCCTTATCTGTACCAAGAAAACAGCATTCTGTAAGAAACCAGCGTGGCTTAGGTAAGAACTGAAACTCAGTTCTGAAAAGAGACACTTCTGGCCCATTCTGCCACAGGCAGAAAGATTTCTAGAGTGAGAGTATTTGCTCCTCGGCACAGGCAAAGCCCTTTCAGTGGAAATACTCTGAAGGCCCTCTATGGATCTAACTTCCCTTCCAACTGGATGATCCTCAAGCTTTGGCTTTATTGAAAAATGTTTTACACCCAGATTAGAATTTAACAAGTAAAATTGCTGAATAAAAGCAAAAACTGAGAAGTCACCCGCCCCAACAGGGAATCAATAGCGCACAAGTCAATAAGCACATAAGGAGACAAGCCATGGAGGCTCTTGAGGGACGTGGGGAAGTGGTTAACATTTTTTAATCCAGGTATCGTATATACATAGATTAATGCTCCTTTAGCCAGAGACCCAAACAAATATAAATGCCCTCTCTGCCAGGCCAGGCCTGTGGCAGCCGGGCTGCATTGCAGATAAGCCACATCCCTGGCAGAAATGTGGAATTAAACATGGATTCCAAGGTGCCCTGCCCTTTGACCCCTCAGGCTAATTAGACTCAACCACAGAAACTTTGCTCAGAGCCAAAGCTGCCTGGCGGATTCATCTACAAACCAACTCCCATTCCATTTGCGAAAACTGCCAATCGTCAGATCTGTTAAAACTACCAACTGTCATTTTGTCAATAGATACGGCCCATTTCTGAGGTCAGATCGATTCCAGAACAAAGTTTTGAGTGACAACATTACCCTTGGAGGGGTTCCAGGAGCTTTTGCTTTTGCATCCCCCTCACGTTAATGACAAACAAGTTCCCCATGATGGATATACCTGCAATGAATATTGAAGGGACAGTTAATGATTTCAAGGCGCCACTATACAGGCCTCATATTTCAAATTTAAAACTCTCCTTTCAAAGTAGGATTAGTTTCCAAAGCCTAGAAATGAATGCTAATATATTAGGCAAAACAAGTTTTTTTAACGCCTCAAAAAATAAAGCAAACAAAATTAATATTAAGGAGTCCACTCAGTTGAGACAACCTCATTATCCTTTAGACACTCACAGTGAGGCTCTGTACTAGAGGCCTGTCTTGTCACTCCTTGCTTCAAAGGATTTGAGATCTACAAATCATTGATTCCAAACTCTAAAATATATATAACATTCTGAGAAGCATATCTGTTAGCAAGCAGGCCTTACGCATGTGTGTGAGTCCCATTCTCTCTCTCTTTTTAGTCCACTGGAGATTATAAATATAAGTTCATGGACCTACATGTCTCCGTCCCTTCAGACAGACATATGCAGACAGCTATTAGCTATTCATATATTTCTTCTAAAGGAAAATTAGAAACTTACAAAGCAAAAAAAAAGCTTAATATCTAAATCATAAAATCAATTTGGCTCCTGAATCTGGGGAAATTGCTTTCCAAATATAGTGACTTTCTCCCCACCAGGCAGAAAAGAAATCATTTCTGGCCCAAAAAGTCAGACAAACTGCTAGTGATAACTAAACAAAACACTAATTCCAAGCTAAATGAACAAGAACAAGCATAAAGGAAAACTGGTATTGTAAAAAGACATCAACAGTAGGCAAAGAGGGGCTTCCCTGGTGGCGCAGTGGTTGAGAGTCTGCCTGCTGATGATGCAGGGGACACGGGTTCGTGCCCCGGTCCGCGAAGATCCCACATGCCGCGGAGCGGCTGGGCCCGTGAGCCATGGCCGCTGAGCCTGCACGTCCGGAGCCTGTGCTCCGCAACGGGAGAGGCCACAGCAGTGAGAGGCCAGCGTACAAAAAAAAAAAACAGTAGGCAAAGAGATGTGTTCCTTTTTCACCAAGAAAAAAAAAAGAAACCAAATAGACATCTAGGTAGCAAAATGACAAAACAACACATTGAAAATAATGATGGCAGGAAGTAAGTCAGAAAGAGAAAAGCAAATATCGTATATTAACGCATATATGTGGAACCTAGAAAAATGGTACAGATGAACCGGTTTGCAAGGCAGAAATAGACACAGATGTAGAGAACAAACGTATGGACACCAAGGGGGGAAAGTGGTGGGAGCGGGATGGGGGGGTGGTGTGATGAATTGGGAGATTGGGATTGACATGTATAGTATAAAATGGATAACTAATAAGAACCTGCTGTATAAAAAAATAAAATTCTAAAATTCAAAAAAATTTTTTAAAAATGATAACGACAGCAAAAATATTAATTCCGGCACTTAACAATTACTCTTCAGACAAGAACCCACACACACACACACACACACACACACACACACGCACACATGCACACACGCACACACGCACACACACAGCAGTCTGAATCTATATCATAAGATATCATGTCAAGGAAGTGCTTGAATTATTGACAATCAATGTCTTTCACAAGGAGTCTGTGGGATGGACAGTATTATTGTCTATTGACAGCTTGAAGACAGAATTTCTTCATTCATTCAACAAATGTTGATTGAGCACGCCAGGCCCTGTGCTAAACCTTGGGGACCCAACAGTAAACAAAACAAGCACAAATCACAGCTTTCCTGTATGCTATAGTCTAGTGGAGAGAGACAGGCAAAAAGCAAAACAAGTCAAAATAAAGAATGTGCTATATAACGTGATGGTTAAAAAACAAAAAGAAAAGAATGATGGCAGATCAATGCCAACGGCTAAACTGCCTCATCCAGCTAGGAAATAAGGAACAGATGAAAAATACCTCAGCTCCAGGCTTCCGGAGGGGCCTGGAGGAAATGCTCCATTAACTCCTCCTGGCCACTACAGGTGCTGTGAGGATAGATAAGAACCTTCTCTTTGACCATAAAGCACATAGCTGAGAGTCCATGGCTGTGCCTTGTTATGCCCTACCTGTTGTTTATATTGCCTAACGTGGACCTTTTCTCACAGGTCTCCTTTGGGACTAGGGCCTCTTGCCATCTGCAGCAGTGGGAGCAGAGGAAGCAGGACCTAGAACTCAGGGGCATAGGGATAGACCAATACACTAAATTTGCCACCCACATTACTCTATAAACACATAAAGTTTTCCCTTGCCAACTTTCTTTAGCTAGCTTCGTCAGGCCCATGGAAGCTAAAGGATTACCCCCAGAGAACACAAACCCAGTGATTCCACCAGAGCTATGGCACCTGGTAATTTAGCGACCCTTTATGGCAATGCTGATCAATCCTGATTGCAAATCCCACAACACAAAGCAACCACTGTTAGTAACAACCTCTTGTTTGTGCAGAGACTTCTGGGTCTCCCAGAATTAGGCTTACAGTAAATTGCCTCCACCCACCCACCGCAGCCAGATGTGTGAGTACAACGTGAGACTCTCAAGCTCTATTATCGCCAATTAAAAAACAGGGTAAGAGAGAATGTAAACCGAGATAGATTATGTAATCAGGCTCTAATAAGATCTAAGCAATTAGAGAATGAATCTGGGTTCATTTTCTTTTGGTTTTGTTTAGCACCTAAAGAGCTGCTGGGAAATTTCTGTGTGTCCTTGACTGTCTCCTCCCCCCTTCCTCCAGGCCTCAGACCTTGTCTGGGGCCTGGGGGAAGCCAGGAATGTGGCTGGTAGTGGACTGAAGCCAAAGAATGGCTTTAGACAGACTGATTCGGTAACAGGTAACAGGTAGGGAGTCCCAAGGGCGGTTAAATGCTTAAGCTACTCAGTTTTGAGTCTCTAAACCCTGCCTTCAATGAACTCTTCCCTGCCCCTGCTGAATCTCTTGGAGGAATTTACGCATAGAAGACAAAAGGAAGTTTCTAAATAGCTAACTGGGGATTTGCATCCCCTCCCCATGAACCACTCAGATTGTTGAACAGACTGGCCAGGTGGAAAGGGCCTTTTCTCTGGGCTGAAGGCAACAGAGTCAGCCAAAGTAGTTTCTCCTTAAATACAGACAGATCCAATGTCATGATCCAGCCAGGCCTTCTGAAGTGTGGGCAGCAGCCCCAGGCCCTGCCTACCTGGCCATGTTGTGGGGGAAGCAGAAGGAAGCAGGGAGAGAGTTGAGACTACGGGTGAGAGGTTTTCAGAGTCAGAGGTGGAGATGCAAACTTGGAGGCCACAGTCGGTAGGTAGCAGATGCATGAGACTGAGGGAACAGGCCCGAGGCCTTGTGAGGATAGCACAATGGGTGTCAGGGCTGGCCTCGGGTCAGGAGGAGATGGCTGCCAGAGGTGGAGGAACCTCTTCAGGAGTACATTGCTTGTGAGTAGAAGTGGGTCAGGGGAACTGATCTTGATCAGCCAGCACTGCCTGGTACAGGCCCCTCAAGGAATGCAATGATGCTTGAACTTCAGAGGAACCAGGCTGTGGGCAACATTCGGGGCAGGGACAAATGAGAAGCCGGAAGGCATGGAGTTAAGGTGTAAGTGCTCTTTCCTAGAGGGATTCACAAGGTGTGCACTTCTGAGTGACCAGGCCCTGCTCTGAGACCAGCCTGAGGGTTCCTAGCCAATGCTACAAATAGCCTATTCTTTTCTATGAATGAGAAAATGTGCCCCCAGGGGTAAACACAGCCCCAAGGGCACACAGGTTGGTATTGCAGTGCAGACTAGATTCCAGTCCCCAGACGCTCCCTCAGCTGAGCACCTTTGAGCAGTGTACAACCTGCTCAGGCAGCCAACTGTTAGGTGAAATACCAGCCACAGGCTGAAAGCAAGGGGCCAAGGCCCACCCACATGACACTGATCCCTAATAATGTGTTCACATCGTGCCCTTCCCAAAGCCTCCCATCCCATCTCCTGTGGAAGGATAAAGCAGGGGCCACTAGCCTATTTAGCTGATGAGGGGACAGAGCTGGGAACCATCCTTACAGGGTATATCTGACAGGCCAGCTCTTCCCTCCCACAATCCCTGCCACCCTTCCCAGTCCTGTTGCAAGGTGCAAGTATCAAAAATAAAAGCATCACATCATCACTAAATCACCCTGAGCCTTAGAAATGACTTGAGTAGGGTTTAGGGTAAAAATACTTAAGCCTGGCATTATAACAGCTCAAGAGATATGGTGAAAATCTCATAACAAAGTTTATTTAATCCACCTCCTTCTTAAGTTAAATGTGTTCTGCAGAGGGGAACGGGTCACAGAATCCTCTTCTCTCTGGGGGTTCCCAAACCAGATCTGCGGGGACTCACTCCACCGTGGGGTGAGCTGACTAAAGATTATCGGGAGGTGTGGGAGGAGGAGGTGGGGGCTGGGGGTGGAGATAGACTCCTATTTTGAGCCGAGAAGCAAGTTGAAGCTTGGAGCATTTTTCACAAAGCGGTGCCAGGAAGGGAAGTACCAGGAAGATACAGGACCCAGAGAAATCCTCCCTTCTGGTAGTTGCCTGGCCTACTAATTATCTGAAAAATCCAGGGTGTGAGCTTGCTCCCCCAATTAATTACTCATAAAACCTAAAGCAGCAGGAATTAAAGCAAAATGTTGGTGGATGGTGTTTCTTGGAGAACCATTGCATAATTTCTGTGCCTATCTCTCGCTGCTCCAATCTCTGAGGATGTCTGTGGTTTCATGAAGTAAAAGGAGATTTTCTAACTCTGGCTTCCCCTCCCTCCCATCACAGCCCAGACCTCCTATGTGTAGCCCCAGAAGGGACAAGGGCTGCGTATGAGCAGAAGCATCAGGGCAGGTGAGGGCGGCCCTTCCCCTCTGAAGCCGGTCATGGATGGAGTCTCTAAAATGGGAGCAAGGACCACCACCTCTGGGAGCATCTGAGGAGCCTGGCCTTCTCCCAGTCCCAGGCTCCTAGCATGCCAATTGGCCTTTGTGATTCTTCTGCTAAAACACCCCCAAGGCGTTGGGCCCAGTGCCTGGCACACAGAGTACCTCAATAATGGTGGTCTTGTTGTGAGTCCTTGTCTCTGGGACCCCTCCCTTCACAGCTACAGGGCCGAGGCAGGAGGCACATCTTGCCCCTGCTTTCATGCATGACCGTGGACCTACGTATTTCAGCCAAGGTCAAAAGAGCACAGCCCTGAGAACTCATCCACAGTCCCTTCCCTACCCACAGAGTGGCCCCCTCCACCCAGGTCCCTGCCGACCACTCTTCACTTTCACTGTAACTGTTTCAATGTCTTCACCCTCCCTGTCACCCCAATTCCCCACTTACCAAAGGGCTTCCCATCCTTCACCACCTATGTGCACCCCACCTCTACACGAAGCTTCTGCAGACCCAGCTTCCCCCAGCCTTCAGGGATCTCCCTCCCTCAGAGCTCCTACTGCCAGTTATGTTTGTCCAGGGGTCCTCACCCAAAAGCTCTCTCCCTCTGACTCCAAGAAGGCCCCAGGATGCAGGACTCAGGCCCCAGCTTCTCCCTGAGACTTCTCAAGGCCCTTCAGGCTAAGGACAAGACACTCTGGAAGAATTCCCTCTCACAGAAGGCAGCACACATTCATCAGAGTCAATGCACAGTGTATTTCAAAACCATTTGTCATTCTAGTGGCCTAGTTATCAACTTCCCATCTTGTAAATATATCCCTCTGGGAGTAAGAACAGCTTCTTCTTGTTATCTAAGGAAATTGCGAAATAGTAGTGTTCAGTGGAACGGTTGTCAAATCTGGCTTTGGAGTGCCCCATGTCATAGGAATTAAATGTTTCCTTCATCTCACCGTATTGAATAGCTGAGATTGCCACGGCCGGTCATTAGAGAGACAGATGCTTCCACGTTCTGTGGGGTGGCTGCCACGAGAGGCACGGACTCCGGTGGCAGATGGAAGGGGAGGGACCAAGGATAATCATCAACAAACTGGAATTACTGACTGTCTGAGAGGTGTCGGACAAAATAGACTGCACCTAGAACAAATCGTCCTGTTACAAAATGCTTTGGGAAGGTGCAACGGCCATTTCTTCTTTCTCTGCCCAAAACTACCTGTGAGAGGGGTGCAGACCAACTGCTTCTGTGGAAAGTTGTTTGGAGTCACAGGTGGGGTTTGGAATCTTTATCTCACAAAGTCTGATACATCAGTTGCTAATGGAGCCAAACAAAGAAAGATCCACTGGCAGGTCAGCCACGCCAGCCATGCTCCACGTCTCTGCCACTGATGGAGGCTGGGGCTCCGGGTGGCAAAAGCTACAGAACACTGGCGGTTGTCCTGCGCATCCCACCCTCCCAGGCACACCCCTGAGACTGGCTACCTGAGATGCTAAGCCACGGAGAAGCCCACGTTGGCCCCAGAGAGGACCACAAAAAAGGCAGACTGGCAGAGCCGCCCTGGGGCTTGTGTTTGCCCGACCTGCTAAAAATATTCCATCAGAACAGGGTCTTTGGATGTGGGGCCTCACTGGGGTGGAATGTTAGAAACAGAAGGAGTATCTCCAGCTTCAAAGAGCAAAGTCATCATCTGTGGTTAACCCCTGGCCAGACTCCTGGGAGCACAGGAGGGCAGTGAAGGAAAGAACCCCCTGGCCAGTTTCCCCAGTAACCTCCTGGCCACATTCCTCCTCTCCTTACAGACTTTCTTTCCCAGCATCAGTGGAAAATATCTGAGATACAGAGCTTGGAAAGTCCTCTTCCCTTGTACAGGTAAATGTGACTATTTGTCACAGTGCAGGAGTGGTGGGGGACAGAGGGGTCTGAGGGTCAGTGCTGCCAGCACCGATCCCTCAGAATTCCACCCCAGCCTGCTACCAGCCACTCAGACTCTAATTAGGTCAAGTGTATTGTTATTTGTCTCATGCTCTGAGCCCCCCACTTCCTTTGTCTGAACGTGGGCTTTCAAGAAAGAAAGGGGGAAAGCAATAAGACCTCTTTCGAATTCTCATACTATTGTAATTCTAACTGTGATGGTCATTATGAAATATAACCCCTTTAAAGGAAAACTGCACCACGATGAACCAGCATTCCTTATGTAATCAGAAAAAGTAAAAATGTTATCATAATACAAAGAAAAAAACCTCCTTTGCAGTTGTTGCAGGACCTGAAATACCTCAGTGCCTTATTCACGACGGAGGCCAAAAGTGGTACGTTTGTTCTGAGTTCCACAAACTGAAGAGGCAGCCCTCCCCTCTGCTCCCTGCTCAGCGTCCCACGGATAGGCCAGAGGTCTGAAGGTCCCACACGGCTCCTTCTAATGGGGAAACTAGACCCTGCCAAGAGCCCGAAGGACCCAGGAGAGATATGTGGCACCTGGCAGACATGGTCACTTCTAGCAGTGATTTAACAGTCCCCATCACTGGGGCATTTTCTCCCAACTTCTCTGAAATAAAGGAAATTGGGATCCACGAGTCCCCTCTCAGACAACTCACACTGCCTGGCTCCCCTATCAAATTGGCCACCCAGTGAGTTGGGGAAGATTTGAAGACACTTGGGCAGGCAGCTGAGCTAAGCTGAGGGGTGACCCCCACCAGAGGCTGTCACAGGGGCTGGAAACCTGGATTCTAGCCAGCTATGCCACCCAATAACTATTTGACTCTGGGCTTACCCCTTCTCTCCTTGGGGCTTTGGTTTGCATGTTTGTAGTGTGTTTATATGTGTGCACATGTGTGTGTGTGTTTGTAATGATGGGGAGGGTCTGGGCCAGATATTCTATGACCATAACCAACCAACCCTTCGCCCAAATGGCATCAGACAGTGAGTGGTGTCTGCTGAGCACACAAATACAGTGAAATACAGTGTAACCCAGTAGTTTTAACTGTGGTCTTTGGATTCAGACAAACCAGAGTTCAAATCCCAGGTTTGCCACTTAACTTCTCTAAGGTGCAGTTTGCACACCTGTGAAATGGGATAAGAAAGGAGAATTTGATAAGATAATGTCTGTAAAGTGTTAGCACAGGGACAACACAGCACGAGTTCTCTGCAGGGAGCTGTCACGGAGCTGAGAGGGAAATCCTGCCACTTGCCTGCATCAGTCCTGAGGATATCCCAGCCTCAACGGGTGCCACCAACAGAGGAGATGATTTATATACAGGACACAAAGTCATCAGAAACAGAAAAATTACCTTCACAATTCAATCACTCAGTCCTGGATAGAGAGCAAACCAGAACCATCTCACAGAGTCTACTCATAAATTTATAATAAATTAGTGAAGAAATAAATATAAACTATCAGTCTTTTATCCTAGTAGTAATGAATTTCATTAGAAGGAATAATCTCCTCAAAATAGCACAGCTAATGGTTAAAATTTCACACGGTACAGTTTGTTAGAATTTTATATATACATATCAAATTGCCTTGGTAAAATTTAGGTCTGCAAATATTTGTCCAGGAAAATTGGATTTGACAGAAGCAGTGGTCACAACAGGAAATTCATAATGTCAGAAGTTATAATGGATACACTTTGATAAATGTATTAAATTCTTCCTGTAAAATTGACACAAAACAAAATTAAATTTTTGAAAATAACTTTAGTAAAATTAAAAGTATTGGAAACAAGATTACTAGACAGGCTAGGAAACTGATCAAGGCATTAAATTGGCTTAATGGAACTCACTTCGGAGAATTCATTACATCTGCATTCATAAACACACCGTCAAAACATCCATGTAGGGCTTCCCTGGTGGCGCAGTGGTTGGGAGTCTGCCTGCCGATGCAGGGGACGCAGGTTCGTGTCCCGCTCCGGGAAGATCCCACATGCCGCGGAGCGGCTGGGCCCATGAGCCATGGCCGCTGAGCCTGTATGTCCGGAGCCTGTGCTCCGCAACGGGAGAGGCCACAACGGTGAGAGGCCCGCGTACCGCAAAAAGACAAAAACAAAAAAACCAAAAAACATCCATGTGATCGGCCAGGTCCCCACTCCGGGGACACAATGCCCAGTGCCCACTAGAGGGCAGTATCCTGAACCCAGTGGCACTCCCACACGTGTGGAGACAGCCCCATTGATTCTGCTCTTCAGAGACAGCCATGCCTGGACACCATCCACTTTTCCATCCTGAGTTCCTCCCACCTTCCCCTCACCCTCCAGTCAAACTAGGTGACTTCTCCAGCCTGAGTTCCTTCACTTGCATCATCCCCCCTTCATGGCAGGTATTCCCATGCCCCACATCCTACCTTTCCTTCAAGACCCAGGTCCAGCTCCTCATCATTGCCTTCCAGATAGTTTTCTTACCACTGCAACCCATACCTTGCCCCTCCTCATACATCTGTGCCAAAGCCACCAATGACCTCTATATTGCCAAATCCAACAGGAACTCTCAGATTGCCTTCTCTGCCCACCACTCTCTCCTTCTGGTAACCATTTCTTCCCAAGTTTCCATGGCTTCCTGTGCAATGCAGCTCCTTTGGGTCAAGGGAAATTCCTTGAAGGGATGCAGCCGTGATCCATTATCCACCTATACCCAGGCCACCTGTGGGAATGAGCGCCTCAGTCCTGACAGAGGGAGCTGGGCAGTGTCTGCCACATGCCTCAAACTCAGAAGATCTAAGACCAAACTCATATGGTGCTGACCATTCTACTTCCAAATTTTTCCTGATTGTCACTGCCTTAGTTGAAGTTCTCATCACTTCCTAGATTAATGTGCCAGCCTCCTTGGTCTGCTTGACCTAGGCCATTTCATCGTTCACACAGTCACCAGTTAACTAGCTTTTAAAAGACAGATCTGATTATGTCATCACATCTGGGAAGGAAAGAAGGAAGGGAGGGAGGAAGGGAGGGAGGGAGG
>RJWK010057471.1:0-14133 GCA_004363435.1 Platanista minor
TAAGTCAAAAAGAGAAAGACAAATACCGTATGCTAACACATATATATGGAATCTAAGAAAAAAAAAAGAAATGTCGTGAAGAACTTAGGGGCACGACAGGAGTAAAGACACAGACCTACTAGAAAATGGACTTGAGGATATGGGGAGGGGGAGGGGTAAGCTGTGATAAAGTGAGACAGTGGCATGGACATATATACACTACCAAACATAAAATAGAGAGCTAGTGGGAAGCAGCCACGTAGCACAGGGAGATAAGGTTGGTGTTTTGTGACCACCTGGATGTGTGGGATAGGTAGTGTGAGAGGGTAGGAGACACAAGAGGGAGGAGATATGGGAACATATGTATATGTATAATTGATTCACTTTGTTATAAAGCAGCAACTAACGCCACTGTAAAACAATTATACTCTAATTAAGGTGTAAAAAAAAAAAATTCCCAGGAAGAGTAACTGACTCCCTATTCATATATGCTTTGTGACCTGCTATCCTCCCATTAGGGAAAATAATAACTAGTAAGGACGGCCCAAAACTTGTCTTTGATTCTACCGTGGCCGTGTGTCTCTCAGAAGTGAACTAAGCTAGATTCGTTTCCTGGTTTCTGTAATCTAGGCACTTGACTTCAAGACTTGTTTCAAGGACTAATATTCTTTGTGCTTTGTATGATTACTTGTTTTGCAGTTGGCCAGTGCATCCTGTCCAGAGTCTTAAATGCTATTGCACAGCCAATGTCACATCATAGCCTTCAATGATGCATTCTACAACAAAAGGAGCGGGAGAGATCAACCCATGTCCAAATAAAGACTACATTCTCTTTTTTTTTTTTTGCAGTACGCGGGCCTCTCACTGTTGTGGCCTCTCCCGCTGCAGAGCACAGGCTCCCGACGCACAGGCTCAGTGGCCATGGCTCATGGGCCCAGCCGCCCCGCGGCACGTGGGATTCTCCCGGACCGGGGCACGAACCCATGTCCCCTGCATCGGCAGGCCGACTCTCAACCACTGCGCCACCAGGGAAGCCCTACATTCTCTTAATAAATACCTTATCCGCAAAATCAGAGCAATGGTGGCAATCTAGATAACATGGATTAATGTCTTGTGACCAAAAAGTGGGTACTAAAAATATCTCTTGACATCCAGGCTAGGGCATGTGATTCTCCCATTAGACATTAAAATATCTAAAAGAATGCCAACTTCAGATGAGATCATGAGATATCTTCACTCTGAGATCATGATAAAGTTAGACAAAACAATGTTCACTTCATAATTTTTTTCTCAGCACAGACAAAAGCAAGATCACTGTACAAATCATCATATATCCCTCTCCTAGCTAATAAGATTGACAACTAGTTGGGGATATATTGATTGTTTGTTTTTTTGCTTTGTTTGTTTGCACCAATTGCAAATTTAAGCTCACTCTAATCTTTTCTCTCTATACAAGAGTTTTATTAAAATACTCAGCCATAGGGATACCCTGTCTTCCTGACAGTATCCAATCCAGACCAAAACTCTTCTTCCTTAAGACCTCACCCAATCACCTAGAACAAATCCTAATGTTTTAATATCCGTTTTCTATCACCCTCTTACTTCTATGGCCCACAGTTTCTCATTGTGTGTGTTCTCCTTCACTGCAAGGAAAAATAAACCCAACTTGTTCAACTACAAATATGCTCCTGGTGGTCTTTAGCTGGGCGGCATTGATATATTGTATCACGTTAAACTTGATGAGAAAGCAAAACGAAGAATCATATATGTTTACTTACTACAATAACCCCACATGCAAATATTTCTAACGTAATTTTCAGTTCACAAAAACGTTTATTTTGTAACCATTCAACCGGCAATTACAAGGCCTTGAGACTGAGAAGAGGGCTGGCCTACAGGTGGACATATTAACAAGATGAACATTAAAAAAAATCAAACATAAAATATATTGAAAATAGATTTTCATGATAGTGGAATGGGAGAAGGAATGAAAAGTTGAGTTTTGGACAATGAGTTTGAGATGGTGATCTGACTACCAGGTCACATGCTCTATGGGCCACAGAAAATAAGACCAAAATTCCTCTAATTCCAGAGCACAGGGTTTCAGAACAAAGCATCACTTTGGGTGGCTACCAACCTTTCTCATGCCCAGTCCCCAGCCTCCATAACATCTCAACAACCATGGTGAGACTAATGAGATCCTTATGAGACTCTGTAAATCCAAAGGTGACCACTTTGTGCGTCCATTTTTCTAACTCCTCCCCACGCCCACAAACATCATCAACCCACTTTGAAGTTATTCAGGCGTTCTATGTATTCAGAAGTAGAAATAAATGTAAATTTTACATGGGGCAATTGATGATAGAACAGCACTATCTAACAGAACTCTCTTCACTGATAGAAATGTTCCATATCTGTGCTGCACACAGTGCAATAGCCACTGTTTACATGCAGCCATTGAGGACTTCAAATGTTTCTAGTGAGACTGAAAGACTGAATTTTCAATTTTAATTAATTTTAATCAATTTAAGTCATCACATATGACTAGGGGCTACTATTTTGGAGAATGTACCTCTTATAGGAATTCTCCTCACCTGCTGGTGGACCATACTCAGCCACTTGCCTGCATCCAAAACATGTTCTTCATGACTGCTTGGAAAATTTTAATTCACTTGGAGTCACCATTCTTCATAAAATTCCATGTTTTTCAAACATGCTAATCAAAGCAATCAGTTGTTTGTAGATTCTTATTTTTACCGTCACCTTGTATTGTATCTATTTTTCTTTTAAATAATTGTCAGGTATCACCAATGTAATGCATTGTGTTTATGTGATGAAAACTTTTCAGAGACTTAAGGATCATTTGGGTATACAAATCTTAGCATGAATTTGCCCAGATTGCTTCTACTCCTTCCACTGCATTATATTACCCTCCTAGTCTTTAAACCAAGTTTGATAGTTGAATTTTGCTACAACATGGAGTGAAATTATTCTTCGTTGTCTAGTCTCAGAATCTAATCTTAACAATCGATGTGGAAAATGTGTTCACACTCTGAATCAAACTTTCATCTGCACCTTTAGAACAAATCATTCCCAAAGACTGTTCATATATAATTTGGCTATTTTTTTCTCTAAATAAATGAGGTAAATATCAGTTCTCTTGCCTCCTAGAGAAAACTCCACCTATCTTTAGAACATCATGAATAGGCAAATTTGATTTCTGAAACTCAAACACTTGAGGAAGAACAACTTTCAGCCAAAGTCTTCGTTATATTTTTTTCTTAATAGTTATCCATTTTATACACATCAGTGTATACATGTGAATCTCATTCTCCCAATATATCACACCACAACCCCCACCACTTGCCGCTTTCCTACCTTGGTGTCCATACGTTTTTTCTGTACTTTTGAGACTCAATTCCTGCTCTGCAAACCGGTTCATCTCTACCATTTTCTAGGTTCCACATATATACGTTAATATACGATATTTATTTTTCTCTTTCTGACTTACTTCACTCTTTATGACAGTCTCTAGATACACCCACGTCTCTACAAATGACCCAATTTCATTCCTTTTTATGGCCGAGTAATATTCTATTGTGTACATGTACAAAACCTTCTTTATCCATTCATCTCTCAATGCACATTTAGGTTGCTTCCATGACCTAGCTATTGTAAATAGTGCTGCAATGAATATTGGGGTGCATGTGTCTTTTAGAATTATGCTTTTCTCAGGGTATATGCCCAGTAGTGGGATTGCTGGGTCATATGGTAATTCTATTTTTAGTTCTTTAAGGAACCTTCATACTGTTCTCCATAGTGGCTGTATCAATTTACATTCCCACCAACAGTGCAAGAGGACACCCTTTTGTCCACTCCCTCTACAGCATTTGTAGTTTGTAGATTTTCTAATGATGCCCATTCTAACTGGTGTGAGGTGATACCTCATTGTAGTTTTGAATAGCATTTCTCTAATAATTAGTGATATTGAGCAGCTTTTCATGTGCTTCTTGCCATCTGTATGTCTTTTTTGGAGAAATGTCTATTTATGTCTTCTGCCCATTTATTGATTGTGTTGTTTGTTTAATATTGAGTTGCATGATATTTTTATATATTTGGGAGATTAATCCTTTGTCTGATGATTCATTTGCAAATATTTTCTCCCATTCAGAGAGCTATCTTTTTGCCTTGTTTATGGCTTCCTTTGCTGTGCAAAAGCTTTTAAGTTACATTAGGTCCCATTTGTTTATTTTTGTTTTTATTTCCATTACTCTAGGAGGTGGATCAAAAAAGATCTTCTGTGATTTATGCCAAAGAGTGTTCTTCCTATGTTTTCCCCTAAGTGTCTGGTCTTACATTTATGTCTCTAATCCATTTTGAGTTTATTTTTGTGTATGGTGTTATGGAGTGTTCTAACTTCATTCTTTTACATATAGCTGTCCAGTTTTCCCAGCACCACTTATTGAAGAGACTGTCTTTTCTCCATTGTATACCCTTGCCTCCTTTGTTATAGATTAGTTGACCATAGTTGCGTGGGTTTATCTCTGGGCTTTCTATCCTCTTCCATTTATCTATATTTCTGTTTTTGTGCCAGTACCATATTGTCTTGATTACTATAGCTTTGTAGTATAGTCTGAAGACATTGATTCTGATTCCTCCAGCTCCATTTTCTTCCCTCAAGACTGCTTTGTTTATTCGGTGTCTTTTGTGGCTCCATACAAATTTTAAGATTTATTCTTCTAGTGCTGTAAAAAATGCCATTGGTAATTTTATAGGGATTGCATTGAATCTGTAGATTGCTTTCGGTAGTATAATTATTTTCACATTATTGATTCTTCCAATCCAAGAACATGGTATATCTCTCCATGTGTTTGTATCATCTTTAATTATTTTCATCAGTGTCTTTTAGTTTTCTGCATACAGGTCTTTTGTCTCCTTAGGTAGGTTTATTCCTAGGTATTTTATTCTTTTGGTTGCAATGGTAAATGGGAGTGTTTCCTTAACTTCTCTTTCAGATTTTTCATCATTAGTGTAGAGGAATGCAAGAGATTTCTGTGCATTATTATTTTTATCCTGCAAGTTTACCGACTTCATTCATTAGCTCCAGCAGTTTTCCGGTGGCATTTTTAGGATTCTCTATGTATACTATCATGTCATCTGCAAACAGTGACAATTTTATTTCTTTTCCAATTTATATTGTTTTTATATCTTTTTCTTCTCTGATTGTCATGACTAGGACTTCCAAAACTATGTTGAATAATAGTGGTGAGAGTGGACATCCTTGTCTTTTTCCTGATCTTAGAGGAAATGCTTTCAGTTTTTCACCATTTAGAATGATGCTTGCTGTGGGTTTGTCATATATGGCCTCTATTATGTTGAAGTACTTTCCCTCTATGACCACTTTCTAGAGAGTTTTTATCATAAATTAATGTTGAATTTTGTCAAAAGCTTTTTCTTCATCTGTTGAGATGATCATATGGTTTTTATTCTTCAATTTGTTAATACAGTGTATCAGACTGGTTGATTTGTGTATATTGAAGAATCCTTGCATCTCTGGGGTAAATCCCACCTGATCATGGTGTACGATCCTTTTAATGTGTTGTTCGAGTCTCTTTGCTAACATTTTGTTGAGGTTTTTGCATCTATATTCATCAGTTTTATTGGTCTGTAATGTTCTTCTGTGTAGTATATTTGTCTGGTTTTGGTATCAGGGCGATGGTGGCCTCATAAAATGAGTTTAGGAGTTTTCCTTCCACTCCAATTTTTTGGAAGAGTTTGAGAAGGATGGGTGTTAGTTCTTCCCTAAATGTTTGATAGAATTCACCTATGAAGCCATCTGGTTCTGGATTTTTTTTTGCTGGAAGATTTTAAATCACAGTTTCCATTTCATTACCTGTGATTGGTCTGTTCATATTTTCTATTCCTTCCTGGTTCAGTCTGGGAAGGTTATAACTTTCTAAGAATTTGTCCATTTCTTCCAGGTTGTCCATTTTATTGGCATAGAGTTGCTTGTAGTAGTCTCTTAGGATGCTTTGTATTTCTGTAGTGTCTGTTGTATCTTCTCCTTTTTCATTTCTAATTTTATTGATTTGAGCCCTTTCTGTCTTTTCTTGATGTGTCTGGATAATGGTTTATCAATTTTGTTTATCTTCTCAATAAACCAGCTTTTAGTTTTATTGATCTTTGCTATTTTTTCTTTGTTTCTATTTCATTTATTTCTGCTCTGATCTTTATGATTTCTTTCCTTCTACTAACTTTGGGTTTTGTTTGTTCTTCTTTCTCTAGTTCCTTTAGGTGTATGGCCAGATTGTTGATTTGAGATTTTTCTTGTTTCTTGAGGTAAGCTTGTAGAGCTATAAACTTCCCTCTTAGAACTGCTTTTGCTGCATCCCATAGGTTTTGGATCATCGTGTTTCCATTGTCATTTGTCTCTAGGTATTTTTTGATTTCCTCTTTGAGTTCTTCAGTGATCTCTTGGTTATTTAGTAATGTATTGTTTAGCCTCCAGGTATTTGTGTTGCTTACGTTTTTTTCTCTGTAATTGATTTCTAATTTCATAGTGTTTTGGTCAGAAAAGATGTTTGATATGATTTCAATTTTCTTAACTTTACTGAGTTTTCACTTGTGACACTAGATGTGATCTATCCTGTAGAATGTTCTATGCACAGTTGAGAAGAAAGTGTAATCTGCTTTTTTTGATGGATGGTCCTATAAATATCAATTAAATCTATCTCATCTTTTGTGTCATTTAAAGCTTGTGTTTCCTTATTAATTTTCTATTTGGATGATCTGTCCATTGGTGTAAGTTAGGTGTTGAACTCCCTCACTGTTAATGTGTTACTGTCAATTTCCTGTTTTAGAGCTGTTAATAGTTGCTTTATGTTTTGAAGTGCTGCTATGTTGGGTGCATATATATTTATAGTTGTTATATCTTCTTCTTGGATTGATCCCTTGATCATTACTTAGTGTCCTTCTTTGTCTCTTGTAACTTTCTTTATTTTAAAGTCTACTTTATCTGATTTTAGTATTGCTACTTTAGCTTTCTTTTGATTTCCATTTGCATGGAATATATTTTTCCATCTCCTCACTTTCAGTCTGCATGTGTCCCTAGGTCTGAAGTGGGTCTCCTTTATACAACATATATATGGGTCTTTTTTTTTTTTTATCCATTCAACAAGCCTGTGTCTTTAGGTTGGAGCATTTAATCCATTCACGTTTAAGGTAATTATCAATATGTATGTTCCTATTACCATTTTTTAAATTGCTTTGGGTTTGTTTTTGTAGGTCCTATTCTTCTCTTCTGTCTCCCACTTAGATAAGTTCCTTTGGCATTTGTTGTAGAGCTGGTTTGTTGTAGAGCTGAATTCTCTTAGCTTTTGCTTGTCTGTAAAGCTTTTGGTTTCTCCATCGAATCTGAATGAGATCCTTGGTGGGTAGAGTAATCTTGGTTGTAGGTTCTTCCCTTTCATCACTTTAAGTGTATCATGGCACTCCCTTCTTGTTGTAGAGTTTCTGCTGAGAAATCAGCTGTTCACCTTATGGGATTTTCCTTTTATGTTATTTGTCGTTTTTCCCTTGCTGCTTTCAATAACTTTTCTTTGTCTTTAATTTTTGCCGATTTGATTACTATGTGTCTCGGCGTGCTTCTCCTTGGGTTTATCCTGTATGCAACTCTGTGCTTCCTGGAATTTGGTGGCTATCTCCTTTCCCATGTTGGGGAAGTTTTCGACTATAATCTTTTAAAATATTTTCTCGGGTCCTTTCTCTCTCTCTTCCCATTCTTGGATCCCTATAATGTGCATGTTTTTGTGTTTCATGTCGTCCCAGAGGTGTCTTAGGCTGTCTTCATTTCCTTCCATTCTTTTTTGTTTGTTCTGTTCTGTAGCAGTGAATTCCACCATTCTGTATCCCAGGTCACTTATCTGTTCTTCTGCCTCAGTTATTCTGCTATTGATTCCTTCTGGCATATTTTTCATTTCAGTTATTGTATTGTTCACCTCTGCTTGTTTGTTCTTGAATTCTTATAGGTCTTTGGTAAACATTTCTTGCATCTTCTTGATCTTTGCCTCCATTCTTTTTCCGATGTCCTGCGTCATCTTCACTATCATTATTCTGAATTCATTTTCTGGAATATTGACCATCTCCATTTCATTTAATTGTTTTTCAGGGGTTTTATCTTGTTCCTTTATCTGGTACATAGCCCTCTGCCTTTTCATCCTGTCTATCCTTCTGTGAATGTGGATTTTGTTCCACAGCCTGCTGGATTGTAGTTCTTCTTGCTTCTTCTGTCTGCCCTCTGGTGGATGAGGCTATCTAAGAGGCTTGTGGATGTTTCCTGATGAGCAGGACGGGGGGTGGGTAGAGCTGGCTGTTGCTCTCCAATGGCTTGGTTATTATCTACTTACCACAATCAATGTATCTTGATTTATTTATTCAATAAAGATAGTAGCTACACTTAGATTAAAATTGGTTGCCTGTACCATAAGTTCGATTTTGTTCCTTTGTAGATTGCAGCACCTTTGAGATTTCCACGTTGTGGGGCAGATTGTTGCCTATAGGTCTGGATTCAAAGAATAGGTCTGTGCATGGGCTCTGAATTTGAGGGTCTATGTCATTTAGATGGTAATGGGAGTCGAGCAAGTAAACCTTGGAACATGGGTCAGATGATACACCCCTTTCAAGAGATTTATCCTGAATAAAGGGAAGGACATCAAGGCCCAGGTAGCTGAGTGGACAATGAAAGGGTGGAACCTTATGTGGGCTCATGAAATAGAAATGTCTTAGTAGTCATGTTACTAGGTGAACAGGTGATGGCATTGGATCCTTGGATCTTGTTTCAATCCACTTATTTCAATGTGTTTTTACTGACCCCAATTCAAAAGTTTCAGTTTAATCCCATGGTTTATGTTATGTACTTATATAAAATAGGTGCATTTTTCTATTTTAACTCTCATCAGGCAACTTTACGTCCATATTCTGTAGTTGAGACTTGGCAAGCATCTTCCTGTGTACCCTGAAGCTAGACACTCCCTCTTGTTTTTCTTTTCCTCTTAGAAAAGATGGTTTTCTTTTTCTAGCACATGATGGACCTTTCATTAAAATTTCAATGTCATCATTTTGCTGTTTATAAGGCCCTTTCCACAGTAGCATACTTTACACTTGGCTGTTGTCTGTGTCCATCTCACCTACATCTCTGGGACACCGCTTTCTCCTCCATAGGCCATTGGTTATTTATGCCTCTTATGTCTTTGAACATAAATGCGAACATTTATCTTCTTACAGACTCTGTCTCTTGGACATCATTGGAAGGGAACATAAGAGAAGAGCATTTGTGAACTGGACTGTAATAACCTTTCATTCCTGTCTCCTTAAGAAAAGCAATGACAAAGACAGACTATCAAAAGATGTAACAGAGCCAGAGGCAGAAACAGCCAGAGACAGGACAGCCTGGTAGATAAAGACAGACAGCTGGTTGTGTAGGCTGAGAAAGTGCAACAGATGGACAGAGCCAGATATTACACCTCCTCCCCAAAAAGAGACAGGTAAAAAGGGTTACAAAGAAAGGGGCAGACAGATAGAAATAGATAGCGACAGAGACAGGGAGACAGACAAAGACAGACCCAGACAGGGACATACAGACACATGTACACACTAAGAGAGAGAATGATGGTTACAGACACGATCAGGCAGACAGGCAGAGGCTGATAGACACAGATGGAACGGCAGAGAGAGACAGATGCAGAGACAGAGAATGACAGAGGAAGAGAGAGGCACATTGAAATATAGACATAGAGATAGTGATGGAGAGAGGCAAAGATAGAGACAGAGAGAAACAGAGGGAGGGAGAGAGAGAGAGACAGATGCAGAGAAAGATTGAGACAGAGACAGACTGAGACAGAAATGGAAAGTCAGAGACAAACGGAGAAAGAGACACATGGGCACAGAGAGATACATATACAGACAGATATAGAAACTCCAAAGAGATACAGAGACAGAGATAGAAAGATAGAGGCACAGACAGACACAGTCAGACAGGCACAGATTGCCAGAGATAGACGGAAACACATAGATAGGGACAGTAAAACAAAGAGCAACAAAGTTAAACAGATAGAGACAGAGACAGAGGTAGACAAAGACAGATATAGACAGAGATAGACAGGGATGCAGACACAGACAGTAGAGACACAGATAAGGAATGACAGGGAGACAGAGACAGACATACAGAGGAGGAAAGACAGAGACAGGGATGCATCCTCATCATTATCAAGGACTGCACTGTATCCCATAGGGGCACGTCTCCTTTGAAGTGGTGTTTAGCTTGCTCTCATTTAGTGTGATTGTTTCCTGTAGCATTACCATGACTATACATCTGGTTCAGCCTCCCCATCTCCCCACGCATTGACTAAGAAAAAAACAAAGTGAGTGTCAAGGTAGGAGAAGCTTTCTTCCTCATCCTTAGCCGTCAGAAAGAAAAGAAAAAAAAAATAAAGTCAAAAAATAGGGACTGATATTGGGTAAATTGCCCAAACTGGCAAATGGCAACAGTCAGGATTTGTGAGAGTTTAAATGTTAATTAAATGCGTGTATTTCAGCTGTCACTGCTTGTACATTATTGAACAACTTTCTGTTGTAAACAGCAGAAATCAATTTAAGAATTTAAAGTTAGTTGGGGAGGAAAACAAAAGGAGGTCTATCAGTCAAGGCGCATTTCTAGATGAGTAGTCTCTGAATTTCTCAAGTGAGGATACCTCAGTTTAGATGAAATGGAATCCTGGCTTTCAGCTCAAGAGAAAGTAATTTGAAATTGCTTAGAGAGTTTATATAAAGGAAGTGAAATTGTTACAGAGACAATAAAAAATAATTTTTACCTTTCACCTGAATCAATGATTTACTTCTTCACCCAGTTTATTTATTAAAAAAAAAGTCATGAAATCTATTGTTTGTATTTGGTTAGATAGACAGAGTATAAGGGATCACTGGGAAGGGGGGTGGGACGAAAAACTAAGAGCAAAAATCAAATGATGCAACAGCAGCTTCCTGATTGAACTATTTCTTATAACTAACTGTCATGTAAATATTACTCTAATACTAGTATGAGGGTTTGGGATACTGAAGCCTTTAAAACCTCTTTAAAACTTTAAAATGAATAAATGAATGAATGAATGAAGAAAGAGAGAAAAAGAAAAAAAAAAGAAAGTTAAAAGTAATTTGTTCACTGAATGACAAAGGATAATATCTAATTGGGAAGAGAAATATAAACAAACAGTAAGGAAAATTCTGGTTTCAATTAAGTAAAATACTAAATCTGGTGATTATTCATTTAAATTTATTTTTTCATCTTGTATTAACTTTTCACACTCTTTCAAAGCATGTATTTAGTATTTGTATGGATTCTTTTTTTTTAAACATCTTTATTAGAGTATAGTTGATTTACAATGGTATGTTAGGTTTTGCTTTATAACAAAGTTAATCAGTTATATTTATACGTATGTCCCCATATCTCTTCCCTCTTGCTTCTCCCTCCCTCCCTCACTCTCTATCCCACCCTGCTAGGTGGTCACAAAACACCGAGCTGATTGCTTTAACAGAGCTTTCCATTCTTTGACCTTCTTTAACCACAAAAATGACTCAATGAAGTGCAAACAAGTAGGGTATTTGAAAGGGAATGGGATGGGGCTAGTTTGCAAGTTAACAGTAATCAGAAACCAACATATTCAAATCATGACTAGTGTGTTTCTCCTTTTGTGACAAAAACACTTTCTACTTTATCCTTTTCATTACTGGCTTGGACTTGTTTTCTTTGGTCCCATTTCCAGATGTTAAGTAATTCCCATTATAATTCAAAGGCATTCCTTTCCACAGGTTACCAGGCCTGTTCTTAAGTGGGAAAAAGTCCTTCCGGATACAATTTGAACATCAAATATTTCTGAAGAGCAAAAGCCATCAACTTGCTTAAAGAGTACTTTCTCTGGTGCATAAATAATTCATGACTGTATTCCACAGAAAAACTATATTCAGTATAGGAATAATCTCATAAAATTAATCTGCTTCCTTCCACTCCGCCCCCAATATAGGGTGCTATAAGATTTGAAATGTTTTCCTGGGCTTAAAATGATAGGAAAGTTTAAGTCTAACTAACAACAAGATACGCTTAGGTTCATAAAAAAAAAAAACAAAAAAAACGAACCTGGGTTATTTGTAGTGAGGTGGATGGAAATAGAATCTGTCATACAGATTGAAGTAAGTCAGAAAGTGAAAAACAAATACCATATTCTAACACATATAGATCGAATATTAAAAAAAATGCTTCTGATGAACCTAGGGGCAGGATAGGAATAAAGATGCAGAAATAAAGAATGGACTTGAGGACATGGGGACGGGGAAGAGTAAGCTGAGACAGATTGACATATATATATATATATACTACCAAATATAAAACAGATAGCTAGTGGGAAGAAGCTGCTGAGCACAGGAAGATCATCTCAGTGCTTTATGACCATATAGAGGGGTGGTTAATGGAGTGTGGGAGGGAGACGCAAGAGGGAGGGGATAAGAGGATATTGGTATACATAGAGCTGATTCACTTTGTCATACAGCAGAAACCAACACACCATTGTAAAACAATCATACTCCTATAAAGGTGTTAAGAAAATTTTTTAAATTAAATAATTACTTTGTGTAAAATTTCAGATGGGTTGAAAATAAAATATGTAATGGAAAAATATGTACCATGCAAACAGTACACATAAGAAAACTGAGCCAGCAAAGTAATAGTGTAAAAAATTGACTTCAAGATAAGCATTATAGCCAGAGAAAAGAAGGACACTTATAACAACAGAATGGCCAGTTCATTTGGGAATATATAACAATTAAACAATGATAAATGTATATGAACCTAATAACAAGGTTTCAAAAATATGAAGCAAAATCTGACAACTGCAGAGAAAATAGACAAATCCATAATCATAGCTGGAGATTATAACATCTATCTCTCACTAACTGATAGAACAACCAGAGAAGATAGTAAGGGTATAAAAGACGTGGCAAAATTATCAGCCACCTTGAACTAGTTGACATTTAAAGAACACCACACAGTATATGTATAGCTGATTCACTCTGTTATATATGGAGTCTAAGAAAAGAAGAAATGTCGTGAAGAACCTAGGGGCAAGACTGGAATAAAGATACAGGCCTACTAGAGAATGGATTTGAAGATATGGGGAGGGGGAGGGGTAAGCTGTGATAAAGTGAGAGAGTGGCATGGACATATATACACTACCAAACATGAAGTGGATAGCTAGTGGGAAGCAGCTGCATAACACAGGGAGATAAGCCCGGTGCTTTGTGACCACCTGGATGGGTGGGATAGGGAGTGAGGGAGGGAGGGAGACGTAAGAGGGAGGAGATATGGGAACATATGTATATGTATAATTGATTCACTTTTCTGTAAAGCAGAAACTAACACCATTGTAAAACAGTTATACTCCAACAAAGATGTTAAAAAATATATATAAAGCAGAATCTAACACACCATTGCAAACGAATTATGTTCCAATAAAGATGTTAAAAAATAAAATTACTAGTACTTGGGGAAAAAATAATAATAAAAATAAATAACACCACACATAAGAATGGCAGAAACAAATTATTTCCAAGTGTAACTGGAAGTCTAACAGGTCAACCACATACTTGAAAATTTAAAATGTTTCGATAAATTTAGAAGGATTGACATCTTGAGTCCATTCTCTGATCACAAAATTGTTAAATTAGGAGTAAGTAACTGTAAGATATTTAGAATTTGAACTACTCAGTTCTAAATAAACCATGGATAAAAGAAGAATCAAAAGGACGATTGAAAGACACATTAACTTATGCTCATAATGACACAACACATCAAATTTTGTAGGATGTAGCTAAGGAGATTCTTGGAGGGAAATATATGGTTTTAAATATTAAGATTAGAAAAGAAAACGGCTTACAATCAATCTAAGGTTTTACCTTAAGAATCTAGAAGAAGATGAACAAAATAAACCCAAAGTAAATAGATGGAAGGTAATTATGAAGGTAAGAACAGTTATACATGAAAAGGAAAATAGAAAATTGCTTAAAGGCAAACATTTGGTTTCCTGAAAAAAATTTAAATTATTGATAAAT
>RJWK010057472.1:0-14131 GCA_004363435.1 Platanista minor
TCTCGGAAGTTCATTGCCATCTCGAGGCAGGGGATGGGGAATTGGGTCTCCGTGGTTTCTCAAGGTTTGAGCTGCTCTTGATGATTAAATGCAGCCACAACACATCCGTCTTGGGCGGCAGCTGTGCCCAAGGTCAAACCTTCATGCAAAACAGGAGCCAAGATGTGCATGTCTAAACACCAGCAGCAGGAAGGCCTGAAGGACAATTTTGAAAAGCGGGAGAGGAGAAGGAAGAGGGAAGCAAGAAGGGAGAAGAAAGGGCTCATGCATTGGAAGGAAGAAAGAACATAGGTGACGTTATAGTGATTCTTACAGGGGGACACTCAGCCGGAAAACCCGGGGTACCCCCTGCTCCCCAAACAAAGGCTACAAAGTGGGCTTTCCACACAGAAGCCTGAGCATCTGAATGGGTAAAAAGCCAAGGCTGATAGGTAAAAATTGGTGCCTTAGCTTCGGTGACCCAGAAACAACCTGAGACGGTCTTCTGGGGAGGACCTGACCGAGACGTTGACCCAGGGAGCGGGCGTGAGGGCGAGAGTGCCACAGAAAGTGAGTTGGCCACTGTCAAGAGTGACCTGAGCTCAATACACAGACCTGAGATGAGAGTCAGGGGTGAAAATTGGGGCCTGGCCCTTTCTGTCCTGCTCAGGGCAGAGACCCGCACACTTCTGGGAGGCACAAGACCTCCCCCCAGGGGAGGTGCTGCCAGGATGTCCTGCCGGATGGACGTGAGCCCCAGGGCACTGAGAGGATGAGGTGTCAGCTGCCACCGGGAACTGCCAATTTGTTCACCTGAGCAGGGCTAACCCCCTGCCGTCCTTGCTGCCTCTGGAGCTGGGGCCCAGGGCTTTGTGAGACAGCCCTGTCTCACCCTTGGGATGCACGCTCCCCAGGGAAAGTAGAGACACATTCACCGAATGATCCCTACAGCCATGAAAATGTGCAGCTGTGCCTGGCCAGGAAGGAGGGCCCGGGGATTGGGGGCCCGGAGGAATATGAGGAAGGGGTTCCCCAGCAACAGAGGGCCAGGGAGGCTTCTCAGAAGAAGTGAGGGGCTTGAGGTGCTCCCAACCTGTGCCGAGGGCTGCAGCGGAAGGTGAGTGGGCTGGACTTCATCTTCCAAGCTACGAGGAAGCCACCGAGGGCTTTGAGCAGGGACAAATGACATGATCAGATCTGTATTTTGAAAAATGTACGGGAGTCCCCCCTTATCTGCAGGGGATACTTTCCAAGACGCCCAGTGGATGCCTGAACACACAGATAGTACCGAACCCTACATAGACTATGTTTTTTCCTGTAAGTACATACCTATGATAAAGTTTAATGTATAAATTAGGCACGGTAAGAGATTAACAACTAATAATAAAATAGAATAATTATAACAATACCCTGTAATAAAATTTTTGTGTATGTGGTCTCTCTCTCTCTCTCTCTCAAAATGTCTCATTGTACAAATGTAATGCCTTTTCCACCTTAACTAAGCACTCATAATGCAGCATGGCGGTAACTTTGGCAATTTGAGGTGTGACGGCAAAACTAGCACAAATTTCTTTTTCTTTCTTCAAAATTTCACAGGTAGAAGATTGCACAACCTCAACCTATGATTCTTTTTCGTAGTAAGTTGAGAACTTTTACCTTTTCACTTAAAAAAATATACTTATTTTATTTATTAATTTTATTTTTATGGGTGCATCTGGTCTTAGTTGCGGCACGCAGGCTCTTCGGTGCTGTGCGCGGGCTTCTCTCTAGTTGTGGCGTGCGGGTTTTCTCTCTCTAGTTGCGGCACGCGGGCTCCAGAGCTCAAGGGCTCTGTAGTTGCAGCACGCAAGCCCTCCATTTGAGGCGCGCAGGCTTAGCTGCCCTGCGACATGTGGGATGTTTGTTCCCCGACCAGGGATAGAACCCGTGTGCCCTTCGTGGGAGGGTGGATTCTTTACCACTGGACCACCGGGCAAGTCCCTTACTTTTTCACTTAAAGGAAGCATTTTACGGCTTCTATCCGAATTGCCAGCATTGCTGACTCTTGTGCTTTAGGGCCATTATTGAGTAAAATAAGGGTCACCCCCACCTTGTCTAGAGAATCATGGCTCTTTTCTTGAAAACTATATTTATGTTTATTCTTTTCTATATTTTTCAAAATATCTGCAGATGAGGGTATGTCTCCTTCAAAATCAAACTCACAAAAGGTTGGCTGTTTTCCTTTTGTATATATAAAACTATAGTAGAGAAACAGCCACTTTTACTGTTCACATCTGTGAGAAAGAGCTTCACCTGGGAAACACAGGACTGAGCAAATGGCTTCAGATCTCTCACTGTGAGGTTTTAGTTACAAGTCTCTGTCTGTCTGTCTGTCTCACTGCCACGCACACACCCACAGCCCCCGCAACAGGTGAGCTTCAGTCGCTGTGCTACTAAAACGCTTTTCTCAAGGGAGGTTGAATGACTGTTTTCAATACTTTTAGTAGAACATAAAGGACTTGTCACCAGCCCTTGAACACAAACAAAATTCGGACCCTTTTCCCCAGAGGAGAGAGCCTGTCACCCAAAGGGGCCCCACCATTCCCTTGCCCACCCTGAGCCCCTGTGTCCCCGTGTCTCCTGCTCCCCAGGGGACCTGGGGACACCTGCCCCCTCATCTTTTCCTCTGTGGATGGACCTAGGCCCGGCAGCGGGACGGTACCCACAGCAAGTGGCCTGGGGGGCTCCCAGGGCACCCAGGGGCCTCGCCACCAGCTCTGACGACCCCTCGCCAACCAGAAAATGTTATGTCCCCTGGTCCTTCCCACCTCTCGCACCCAGCACTGAGCCTCTGCTGCTCTGGGCCCATTCTCAGTGTCTCTAATAAAAATGCCTTTCACGCTCTGATCCTCATTTCTGGGGTGTCGCTTTGAGGCCATGCACCCCAAGACACCACAAAGGCAGGACATGGCTCTTCCCTGATTCCATCCAATCCCTCTAATGGCCTCAGTGACCCTCCTCCCCACTTCCTGGGCCTCAAAATCCGGCAGAACTTGAGCCTCTGAGAAGGTGACATATTTGAGGTCAGGGTTACTTCCCAAAACTATAAAAAAAAACCCAGAGAAAATGGTAAACCAGCCATGATGTTACAATATCCTCAGATAGCACCGCTGGGCAGGGGGGTGGGGGGCTGGTGGGAGGCCCCGGTGCCCATAGGAAAGGAAGGGCTGAGGGTTTTCGAGGCGGGTGGGAGGCACAGTCGCTCTACGCCATTTTGTCCCTTTTCAAGGATGAAAGCTTAGGCTAAGAGAGCATTCCACCAGGCTGAGCTGCCAGTGTGCGTCTCCTGCACCCTCCAGCCCAGCCCTGCCCTGACACCCCGGGCATGCGAGCAACAAAGCGAGGCCTCCACCATCGTGTCACCAAAGAGAACGTGTGCGGGATGTGATTGTTTGTCACCGCGATGGAATATATGACGTGAACCATGACAAACACCATAATGACTAATTTCAAACATTTATTACAATTCTTGAGAGACTTGAAAGCTGTCCCCGCTCTTGATTTTAATAAATGCACTCTTGAAGCAGCCGCTTATCAAAGTGACACAAATTGTGTGGTAAATAGATTAGGGCACAGCTGAAATACTGGAAAATAAGATCAGAAATGCTCCTTCTCTCCCGTTTCAAGCTCCACGCAATCCTTCAGTCTGAGACACAGCAGTGAGGCAGCCACAGGAAGCTCGGGGGTGAGAGGATTAGCACCCCGGAGAAGCAGCTTTCAATCGGCTTCTCCCTCAGAGCCTCCCCTACAGCAGGACACCTGCCTGCGGCCCGGCTTCTCCAGCTACCTCAGCCAGCCCTGCTCCAGCCAGTGGGGTAGGGGTGCCGGGAGAGAAGATGGGAGACTTGCACCTGGGGATGGAGAGAGATGCTGAGGAGGGGCTGTGGGCACTGCCACCCCAAGGGAAGCTGTGAGAAAGAATGTCCCCCCATCTTTTACGCTCCACTATTGGAGAATTCCTGAGCACCTCCTGTGTGCCAGGCATCACACTAAGGGTTGGGCATGCACAGGTGGGCAAGGCCAGGCAGGTGCCCTCAGGGGGCTTCCAGTCTGGACCAGGAGGCCGACGTCAGGCTGTGAAATGAGACGGCAGTGCAGCCCACGCCAGCTGGGCTGCCAGACAACAGGAGGTACCGGGGCAGCTGTCCCCTGCTCGGCTGCAGCTGACCCGGCATCGCAGGCATGCCCTGCCCAGGACCCTGCCCTGCCCGGGATTCTGGGCACCCGTGTCCAGCTGCCTCGCTGTTCCTCGGAGGACGGAATGACCAGGGAAAGCCCTGTGCATCCTTAAAGAGCAGGAAAACCCCTGAACCAAGGAACGCTTAGAGAGCTGCAAGGGTCCAGAGTGGGCCCAGAGCCCCAGGGGCTCACCCACCTCGACTGGTTCCCTCCAAAGGGTGAGACACGGTTAGACCAGTCCTGTGAGTGGTCACCTGGCTCCTTGTCCCTGTGAAAGGCAAAGGTATTGTCTCTGGGGTGACACACAAGACCCCGTTCGCCCGAGGATGTTGATGGCATGGCTGCTGGGGGACAGAGTCAGCCCACTTTACAGGAACTTCTGTGTCAGAATCAGGGGCAGTGGCCATCCCAGAACCTCGTCAGTAACTAATTGCTGATATAACTAGACTCACGCTATATCTCAGTGCCAGTTAATATTCAAATAAAAAGCACGGTGTGTCTATCTATGTGCAGTTCGATTTCCCTATAAGAAGCCCCCTTCTTTTTTTTTTTTTTTTTTTTTTTGCTGTACACGGGCCTCTCACTGCTGTGGCCACTCCCGTTGCGGAGCACAGGCTCAGCGGCCATGGCTCACGGGCCAAGCCGCTCCGCGGCATGTGGGATCTTCCCGGACCGGGCCACGAACCCCCGTCCCCTGCATTGGCAGGCGGACTCTCAACCACTGCGCCACCAGGGAAGCCCAAGAAACCTCCTTCCTTCCCTGGGCGGTGGTCCACTTGACAGGCAGCTACCATGGGGGAAATTTCAAGAGAGGGGTCCAGCAGGCAGTAGGCTCACTTAGACTGGGTCTGGGTCTTGGGGAGGTGAGGGGGTGACCTCCCAATCTCCTCTTCTGTGTGCAGTCGGCCTGAGGACACAGGGGTGCCCACTCGTGCTGCTTTCACAGACAGAGAACAGGGGCTGTGATTTCCACGAGGATGTCCCCAGGGTCTGATGTATTGGAGGAGTAATTCTTATCTGTTTTATTTTTTTAAATAGACATTGAATTTAGAAATCAAATAGTTTATGTATTTAAACCCCAGTTAATATGTATCAAATTTTATTATTTATTAAATATTAATAATTCATGAGGATTTTCAAATTAAACATCAAACCTCTAACAAATTAAGTTTAAATAATTAAGTCTACTATTAGTGGAGAGAGATTGCCAGGATCGGGGTGGGAGCAAATGTCTTCCAGAAACTATTTTTTTCTTTTCTTTTCTTTTCTTTTCTTTTCTTTTCTTTTTATTTATTTTTTTTACATCCTTATTGGAGTATAATTGCTTTACAATGGTGTTAGTTTCTGCTTTATAACAAAGTGAATCAATTATACATATACATATGTTCCCATATCTCCTCCCTCTTGCGTCTCCCTCCCTCAGAAACTATTTTTCTTGTCCAAAGTGTATAACATTTTATTATCTCCATTTTGTAGGTGGGGAGAGGAAAATGCAGGAAGTTGAAGGATTTGACGCCCCCTGGAACACACAGCTGATAACAATTCTGAGATGGGATTCAAACGCGCATCTCTTTATTTCCTAGATCCAGCCCACTGTTTGGGATAGACAAAACATGTTCCCCTTCCTGACATGAGAACGAAATGATTTCTCAGGCTAGAGAAGGGATAGGATGGAAAACATGTTAATTTTATTGGAGGGAAGCATGTGAGGAAACAGGTGCAGCTTAGAAAGGGAGACCCAGGTGGGGGCACCTCCCAGGGAGAAAGGAGGGCACTGAACAGCCAAGGAGGGTGTGGAGCAGAGAAACAGGAGAGACAGGTCTGCGGTAAACTCTCTAGGAGGCTGGCACCCGCCACGGGACCACCCCTCTCTAAGCCCACAGCGGGCTGATAGTAGTCCCCCCCAAATTCCTCATCCTAATTCCTGGAACCTGAGAATGTTATCTTATTTGGAAAAAGGTCTTTTGCAGGTGTAATTAAGTTAAGGATCTCACATGAGATCATCTTGGAGTATCTGGGTGGTCCCTAAATCCAATGGCAAGTGTCCTAATAAGAAACAGAAGAGGAGAGAAACAGAGAGAGAAGGTCATATAAAGACAGAGGCAGAGACTGGAGTGTTGCAGCCACAAGCCCAGGAATGCCAGTGGCCACCAGAAGCTGGAAGAGGCCAGGAACAGAATCACCCCTAAACCCTCTGGAGGGAGCACGGCCCTGCGGACACCTTGATATCGGGCTTCTGGCCTCCAGAACTGTGAAAGGAGACATTTCTGTTGTTTTCAGGCACCCAGTTCATGGTAATTCATTACAGCAGCCACAGGAAACAACTATAGCACAAAAGGAAGTCACCTGTCCCCTCTTTGTGACAATGTCATGGAAGGATGCTGCAGGCAGAGCCTGCTCCCACCCCGTTATGCCAGACTACGCCAGTCCCCTTTCTCTGCAATAGCATTCAACCCCTGTGCTTGGGGGGCTCACTGCCCTATCTACTGGGAGTGGGGGGGAGTGCAGTGGAGCGGGGATCCCCATTCCATCACTTGGGCTCAGGCCTGGGGGAAGAGAAAGCCAGTGACATTGGGGATTAATGCAGACAGGCTCTGATCTTTTAAAAATTCTAAATATGCAATCTAAACTTACAAGGACATGGGATGTCATGGTTAGTCTAATTGTAAGATGATTCTTTGCTTTACAACCAGCCTCTTCTAAACAGAAACCCCTTTGTCCATTTCAAGTATCTACTGATTTGTGTTTATTGCTGGAATCTATTGCTCCTAATACAGTTTCACCTCTTGGGGAGTGACTCCCCAGTTGCATTTCTCCCTCTGCCGTGGCTGAACAGCTCCAACTGGAAAAGCCATGTCTTTCCCTCTGCCCCTCTCCTCCTCCCAATGGCTGTCCCCACCCTGTCCTATCCCAGGGGTGCCAGCCTCCTGCTTGAAAACTTCAACTCCCCCATTGCCTACCAAACTAAACTCAGACTCAGCCACCCTAACTGTAAGGCCGTCCATATGTGGCCCAAGCACCCTTCCTGGTCTTTTCTCCGGCCACGTCAACACTGAGCCCCAGGCACAGTGAAAGCAGAGAGAGAACTGACTGCTGCTGGGACAGGCATCCGAGCCATTGGAGTATCAGCCAGTGTTCTCCAGAGAGAGGCTTATTTTGAGGAACTGGCTCTGGTGATTGTGGGGCTGACAAGTCTAAAATTCAGAGGGCAGGCCTGCCAGGCCTCAGGCGGGAGGGGTTGCTGCAGTCTGGAGCCGGATTTCTTCCTCCCCAGGAAACCTCAGTTTTTGCTCTTAAGGCCTTCGACTGATTGGACGAGGCCCACCCACATCATCGAGGGTGGTCTCTTTTGCTTGAAGTCAGTTGATTGCACATGTTAACTGCATCTACCAAATGCCTTCACAGCAATACCTCGATTCATGTTTGATCAAGTAAGCTGAGTACCACAGCCCAGCCACACTGACACACAAGACTAATCACCACATCGTGAGTTAGAGACTGCATACAGGAAAACTGGAGGCTCCAAAAAGCACGGCTGGGGTTAGGAAATGGATCCCCTATAATCCATCTTGGCTGTCGGATCCGGACTCTCTGACCGTTTGGAGACTGGGCCCCTGGGCCCTGGCTTCTGTTCAGAGACCTGCCCTCCTTGGATGAGGGCTGGGTGGGTGGTCCAGCTCTGCTGCCTCCCGTGGGCACCTCAGCCCTCTGTGACTCACCACACCCCCTCGGGGGTAGCCCACAGCTGGAGGGTGGTCTCCCAGGGGGACTAACTCATGCCTGGAATAGCAGGAGAGCAAAGGAAAAGCCGCCTTCTCCTGTACCGCCCTCATCACGTACAAACCTGAATCTGCAGATGCTGTTACTGAGCACGGAATTCAGGCTGGGGCTCAGTTCTCTGCAGACATCAGATCAGGGTCGAAAGCTCCCCCTTCCCACTCCCTTTACTCTTCCAGGGGCTGCAGAGGTGAGCGATTCCCACCCGCAGGCGGCCGCCTCCGTGGCCCCTGTGCGATCAGTAAGGCTTCAAACAGACATTTACAACCTCAAAGACAGACCTACCGCCTCTACCCCCACCTCCCACCCCCCAAATAAAAGTCTGGTGAGCACCGTAGTCTGGGTTCTGGGACATCTTTGGACTCTTCCCACTAAGGAAGTAACTCAGGGCGTTGTCAGGATTTGACTGGCAAAGACGAGGTCATCTCTGACACTTCCCCTGCCCTCGCCCCTTCCCACTTCCTCTCCTTGCTATTCAATCGCGTCTGCGCGGGGACCCCAGGGTTTCTTCCCCACCCCTGGGCTGTGTTTGGGGCCAGGCTGGGCAGAGCCTGGGAAGACTCTGGTAATATGTTGGAGAAACTAACACGGGCTTGTCACTATGGCAACCTGCCTGGCTGAGCAGGGAAGCAGAGCGGGCTGGGGGGTCTGCATTATCAGCACTGTGTGGTGGGTTGCTGCTGCTGATTACTCAGGAGCGTCTCCTCGGTGGGGGGGGGGGGGGGGGGCACCCAGAGGAGGGGTTGCCTCGCCGCCCTGGCTCAGCTTGGGTCTGGTCCTACCCCCAGGCAGGATATGAATTGCATGACCTCTCAAGGTTGAGATCAACCAGCAGGAGGAAACGCAGTTTCTAAAACAGCTCGTATCCCCCAAGAGGAAAAGGGATTCCCGTTCCAGGGTCTGGAAGAGCCCAGTCCCCAAGGACGCAAGAGGGGCACAGAGAGGCCGGAGACAGGCTGCTTGATCTGACACCCACCATCTGGGAAGAAGCGTTCCACCCTGACATTTCCCATCACTCCTCGCCTGCTTCCCAACTCAGAGAGGAGGCCCAACAGGACAGTGATGGTTTCCAACTCCTGAACCTGAGCCCACACGCCTCCACTCCCTTACCTGTGGGCTGCTGTCCAGGCTGACTGCCACCTGCTCTGTGTGGCAAAATGGGTGTCCCATCATTTCCAGCCACCACCCCACCACCCCGACCCCTGCACTGCTACACTCATCCTCCGTCTTTGCTCTCTGGGCCCAATTCCTTCCGGTGCTCTAATTAGGAGTGTGGGTCACTGGTGCCCTGGGCACTGGGGGCGGGGAGGTGGAAGGAGCCGGTAGGAGGCTGGATTCAGTGTCCGTCCTCTGGAGGGAGGCCAGGCAGCCAAGCAGGGTCAGACTCTGCTCCCCTGCCATATCCCAGGGATATCCCAGCCCCTTGGGGAGATGGAAGAAGCTGAGGCCCTCTCACCGGAGTTAGGGCCCTCCCACAGCTCAGGATAAAGGCCAGATTCCAGAACGCGGCTCTGGAGGCCCCTTCCTAACCTGGCCCTGCTGTAATGCAACCCCCACTCTGCCCCCTTTCTAGAATGTTCTAATCGTACCGAAACAGCTTCGTGCTTTCCAGACTCTGGGCCTTTGCATACACGGGTTCCTCCCCCTCCTCGCTCTAGGTCTCCTTTAGAGCTCACTTCTTCTGAAAAACTCTTCCAGTTCTGAATAAGGACTATACCAGGTGGAAAGGCGTCTTCCCAAAATTCACATTAACCTGAAAACTCAGAAAGTGACCATATTTGGAAATAGGGTCTTTGCAGATGTAATTCGTTAGGATGAGGTGGTACCGAATCACTGTGGGCCCTAAATCCAATGACCGGTGTACTTATAAGAAGAAAGAAAATTGGAAACACACGAGGAAAAAGTCCACGAGACACAGAACAGAGATTGGAGTGAGGCAGCTACAATCCAAGGAACGTCAAGAAGTGCCTGGAGCCCCCCGAAGCCAGAAGAGGTGAGGAAGGAGTCTTCCCTAGAGCCTTGGCAAGGAGCATGACCCTGCATGCACCTTGATTTTGGACCTCTGGCCCCCAGAATTGTAAGAGCATAAATTTGTGTTGTTTCAAGCTCCCCGGCTTGTGGTAATTTATCAGGCAGCCCCAGGACACTCACGCAGGGACCCCTGATATGAGCACGATACTTCTGGCCACACGTCCATCACAGAGGCAGCCGGGAGGTGCACCACTCATGTGGTCCTTCTAGGGCCATCTTTACTCTGGAGCTCCCTGTTGGGTGACCCCAGGCTTTGCCAGAAAGCAACACGGGGTGGGGGAGCACCCTGCCCCACCCTGCTCCCTTGGCAGGCATCACCCCAAACAACATCACCCCTCTCACACTCATGAGCAGCATGCAGTTCCAGAAAGGGCAAGACTCTGGGGTCAGGAAGATGGTGTGTGGAATTCCAGCCCCACCCCTTAGCAGCTGTGTGACTACAGCAGGGGCCTTGCCTCTGGGAGTCTCTGTTTCCTCATCTGTAAAATGGGGGTGAGCCAACATGCAAGGCACCTGGCACCCCGCAGCCATCCACACGCAGCCTCTGTCACAGCACTTACCAAGCTGCCTTTTTTTTGTGTGTGTGGTACACGGGCCTCTCACTGCTGCAGCCTCGCCCGCCGCGGAGCACAAGCTCCAGACGCGCAGGCCCAGCGGCCATGGCTCACGGGCCCAGCCGCTCCGCGGCATGTGGGATCTTCCCGGACCGGGACACGAACCCGTGTCCCCTGCATCGGCAGGCGGACTCCCAACCACTGCGCCACCAGGGAAGCCCCCAAGCTGCCTTTTAATGTTGCTTCCTTCATTTCTCTCCCCCAGGGTAGGGACTTTTGGTAGACAGGGACTGTAGTTTATTTCTGTCTGCTGCGAAATAGAGTCTTGATAGCCAAGGATGGCAGATGACAACACAGCCTCCAGCCAGCTAACAGGAATGAGATAAACCTGACCCCACGGAGATGAGGGGATTTATAAGGTCACAAGCAATTATAGATGGTGAGGAGATAGAGTCTTTCTTGGTGTCCAGCTCAGGACTTAAGTCTTGGTTTAAAATACCTTGATTTGGGAAAACTGCCCAGCCACCCAAACCCAGCCTGCTCCTGGCCCAGCTCACAGCCCTCCCAGGTGGGTCCCTGAATGACTGCAGTCTCCCCTGGGCCTTCCCAGGCCCCAGCTCAGCACCCCTTGTACCTGATGAGGGAGGCTCCTGCTTCTCCATTCCTGCCCCTCAGATGGAGCTGCCCCTGGGACAGCAGGCTGCCCATCCCTCCTGCCTGATAAACTTCCCCACCTTGCACAGCTAGGTCTCAACTTCCACCTTGAGTACTGGTAGGACATGGTGTCTCTTCAGAGACAAGCCCACCTCATGTGTTTGCTGAGTTCCTAGGCCACCATGGTCAGTCCCTGACTGGACCCAAGCACAACCAAGGCAAGTCACCAGCTGCAGTGAGTTGAATGGGGGCCCCCAAAAGACATGTCTACCTAAAACCTGTGAATGGGACCTTGTTTGGAAAAAATGTCTTTGCAGATTACATTATACTTACTAGTGAAAGACCAAATGTTTTCCTGTTAAGATTGGGAATAAAGTGAGGGTGTCTGCTCTTAATACTCATTCAACATAGTACTGTAAGTCCAGCCAATGCAATAAGGTAAGTAAAGGAAATAAAAGGCACACAAATCTGGAAGGAAGAAAAAAATCTGCGCCTATTTGTAAATGACATCAATGTCTACTTAGAAAATCCCAAAGAATTAACAAACAAACAAACAAAAACCCTCCTAGAACTAATAAGTGAGTTCAGCAAAGTGACAAGACATAAAACAAACATACAAAAATTTATCATAGTTTTATATACTAACAATAACCATAGGGACACCAAAACTAAAAAGCAATACTATTAGTAACCACTCCAAAAAAAGAGGGAGAGGAATGATCAGGTGTAAATTTAACAAAACTTGGTATAGGATTTGTATGTTGAAAACTACACAATGCTGATCAAAGAAATAGAAGAAAACCTAAATGAGTAGAGAGACATATTGTGTTCATGGATTGGAAGACTCAACATAGTAAAGATGTCCAATCTTTCCAAATTGATACACAGGTAATGTAATTCCTATTAAGATTCCAGCAAGATTTTTTTGTAGCTATAGACAAGATTATTCTAAACTTTAAATGGAAAAGTAAAGGAACTAGAATAGCTAAAACAATTTTGAAAAACAATAAAATGAGAGGAATCACTCTACCCTATTTTGGAGACTTTTTATCTATCTGCAGTAATCAAGATTATGTGGTACTGGCAGAGAATTAGATACACAGATCAATGGAACGGACGGAGCAGAGTACCCAGAAATAGACCGAAAGAAACGTGCCCAAATGATTTTTTGCTGAAGGTGCCAGAGCAAACCCACGGAGGGAAGATAGCTTTTTCAACAAATGTTACTGGAGCAATGGGACACCCATAAAAACAAAAAACCTCATTCTCACATTTTACAGAAAAATTAACTCAAAATGGGTCATGGACTTAGATGTAAATTGTAAAGCTATAACATTTTTAGAAAAAAAAAAAAGAAGATCTAAGATCTAGTCTTAGAGATATAGGGCTAGCTAAAAAGCTTTTAGAGTTGACACCAAAAGCACAATTCATAAAAGGAAAAACTGATAATTTGGACTTCATCAAAATTAAAACCTTTTGCTCCATGAAAGATCCTATTAAGAGGATGAAAAGAAAAGCTGCAGACTGGGAGAAAATATTTGCAAGCTACATACCAAACACAAGACTAGTAATTAGGGCTTCCCTGTTGGCACAGCGGTTGAGAGTCCACCTGCTGATGCAGGGGACACGGGTTCGTGCCCCGGTCCGGAAAGATCCCACATGCCGCGGAGGAAAATCCAATTAAAAAAGAGGCAAAAGAAAGAAAGAGAGAGAGACAATCCAATTAGAAAATGGGAAAAAGACATGAAGAAATATTTCACTGAAGAGGATATACACATGGCAAATAAGCACATGAAAAGATACTCAACATCATTAAGCATTAAGGAAATACCAATTAAAACCACAATCGGATATCACTACCTACCTTTACAAATGGCTAAAATAAAAGATAACACCAAATACAGGTAAGGATTCAGAGAATCTACATCACTCCTACATTGCTGGTGGGAATGGAAAATGGTACAAACACTCTGGAAGACAGTTGGTGGTTCCTTTTTTTATATATATAATTTTTTAAATTAATTAATTAATTATTGGCTGCGCTGGGTCTTCGTTGCTGCGCGTGGGGCTTTCTCTAGTCGCGGTGAGCGGGGGCTACTCTTGGTTGCGGTGCGGGGGCTTCTCATTGTCGTGGCTTCTTTTGTTGCGGATCACAGGCTCTAGGCATGCGGGCTTCAGTAGTTGTGGCACACGGGCTCAGTAGTTGTGGCTCGCGGGCTCTAGAGCACAGGCTCAGTAGCTGTGGCGCACGGGCTTAGCTGCTCTGTGGCCTGTGAGATCTTCCCGGACCAGGGCTTGAACCTGTGTCCCCTACATTGGCAGGTGGATTCTTAACCACTGTGCCACCAGGGAAGTCCAGGTGGTTGTTTTTAAAAACTAAATATGTAGCTACCACACATCCCAGCAATTGCACTCCTGGACATTTGTCCCAAAGAAATGAAGACTTAGGTTCACACAAAAACCTGTACATGAATAGGTATTGCAGAAATATTCCAAATAGTGAAAAACTGGAAACAACTCAGATTATGTCAATAAGTAAATGGCTAAACAAACTGGGACATCCATACCGTGGGATATACTCACAATAAAATGAAGCATACTCTTGATACACACGACAACCTGGGTTAATCTCCAAGAAATTATACTGAGTAAAAAAAAGCCAATCCCAGGGCTTCCCTGGTGGCACAGTGGTTGAGAGTCCGCCTGCCGATGCAGGGGATGTAGGTTCGTGCCCCGGTCCGGGAAGATCCCACATGCCGCGGAGCGGCTGGGCCCATGAGCCATGGCCTCTGAGCCTGCGCGTCCGGAGCCTGTGCTCCGCAATGGGAGAGGCCGCAGCAGTGAGAGGCCCGCGAACCGCAAAAAAAAAAAAGCCAATCCCAAGTAGTTACTGATTGAAAATGTACCCAGGATTTGTT
>RJWK010057473.1:0-14132 GCA_004363435.1 Platanista minor
AAAAAAAAAAAAAAAGAACCCACCTGCCAATGCAGGGGACACGGGTTGGAGCCCTGGTCCGGGAAGATCCCACATGCCGCGGAGCAACTAAGCCCGTGCGCCACAACTACTGAGCCTGCGTGCTGCAACTCCCGAAGCCTGCGAGCCTAGAGCCTGTGCTGCACAACAAGAGAAGCCACCGCAATGAGAAGCCCATGCACTGCAACAACGAGTTGCGTACTTGCTCCAATCACCCTCTGAGACCTCGAATGATAAATGGGATTCAGTGAGGTCACGAGGGCACCTCTTCCACACACGTCAGTCACAGCGGCCGTGCCCACCGAGTGGCAGCTGTTATCATTGCTGTTAATGTCCCGGTCAGACCTGTTCCAGACACCTGAGTGACACAGATGTGAAGGACACACCCTCACCCCGACCGAAGACAGTGCCAGGGAGGGCCAATGTTGCAACTGACCCAGCCAGAGGAGCCAGGGCCGCCTGGGGGAAAAGGTGACACCCACACTGAGTCTTCGGGGGATACGTAGGCATCACCAGGAGACAAAGGCGGAGAACAGTGCTCCAGGCTGGGGGAGCAGGGCAGGCACACCTGGAGCCATGCCCCGTAAACAGAGTTGTAGACGCGTGCTGTCATGAGCACCTGTGTGCACACCCGCCCCGTACTGTTCACTCCCACACACGCCCCCCTGCTCACACTTCCAGCCTGCGCAGGTGTCCACACATGCTCCAGGGGCTTGCAGGTGGGCTGAGCGTGGAGGCAGCTTAAGGCTCAGGGGTGCGGGCTGGGGACAGACTGCTGATTACGTGTGTGACCCCAGGCAAGTCACTTAACCTCTCTGGGCCTCAGTTTCCTCACTTCTAACCTGGGGATAATAACAGTACTGACCTCGTCAGGATGCGGTAAGGATTAAATGAGGCAGTTCCTGTAGGGTACTGAGAACACTGTTCAATACATATTCACTGTTATGATTTCTAAAACACACTCAAAGATACATTAATATCATTACACTGTGTTCATATTTCACAGACTATGTTAATGTTTTACTAAATGCATGCCTAGTGGCATGCATTTATATGTATTTTATGTATGCATACACACAAGCCTGTAGGCACCCACCACACGTCTCATGTACGCCTACAGGCTTGTGTGTATGTATGGATACAGCACACTCAAACACACACACCTGTCTGCACACATGCACCCCCTCTACGTGCCCACTTCACCTCTGCCCTCTCCTCCCAAGTTAAATATGCCCGCAGGGCAGTGAGGCAGGTGGTCTGAAAGGTCGCCCCAGCCTGAACAAGGCCAGTCTCCCAGGCCCCAGCTGCCCTGTCAGACCCACTAAGAGTAGACCCAGACTGATGAGAGGCCGGGAACCACATTCCAGAGCCACTGAGTCAGAGGCCACTGCTCTGGATGGAAAGAAGCCTCCAGGGTCACGGCGTGTGTTCTCAGCTTGGGGGCCCCTTGAGGGCCAGCCGCGTCAGTGTCCCTGCACTCAGTGCAGTGTCTGGTGTCGAGCAGAAGAAGCCCCATCTCTTGGCAAGATTTGACTATGTGAACAAATGGTTACCTGTTGTATGAAACTGAGAATAGAGTTGTCCTGGGATTGTATATTTCATCTTCGTCTCCCCTCTGAGCTGTGCGTTTCACAGAGATGGGGCTCATGTCTGATTTGTCTTTGTTCCCAACACCCAGTTCAGATTCTGGTAAAGATTGGTCATCAGTGAGTGAATTAGTTAAGATATGTTTGGCTGTGAGTGACCATAGAGTAGCTTAAAAAAGAAAGATATTTATTTGTCTTATCTGGAAAAGTCTGAAAGGAGGGATCACAAGCTGAGCTGAGTCAGGGTGTCTGGGATCCAGCCTCCTTATATATTTATATCTAGGACCTAGACCCCATCCTACACAGCCTTCATTCACAAAGGCACCTCATGGTCCAAGATGGCTGCTCTAGCTCCAGTCAACACATCTGCATCTCAGTCAGCAGGTAGGAGAAGTGAAGTGAAGAAGTGGCAAAGGGCCTATGCCAGCTTTCTCTTAAAGAAGCTCTAGCACAACACTTCTACTTGTATTCCTTTGGCCAGAACTTGGTCATATGGCCCTTCCTAATTGCAAAAGAGGGTGGGAAAGGCAGCCTTCATTTTGGGTGGCCACGTGCCCCAGCCAAACATCAGAGGCTATGTCACTGTGCTCTAAGGGGAACATGGATATTGGCTCCACCATCATCAGTATTTACCAACTCAACTGCCTAAGATTCAGAAAGCAACTTGGGAATTCTTTGTCAGTCTAAGAACACAAAAACTGTACTAAGGAAAGAAGGGCTCTAGCTGTATCCCAGCCTGTACTGCCTGTGCACAGAGGAGATGGCAGTGACTTCCAGCCAGAGCTCAGAGGAGGCTTTAACCACACAATGGTTAAAGCCATGCGCTTTAGCGTCCAGCATGTTTGGTTCTGGCTCCAGCGCCTTTCACCTGTGTGACTTCGGGCACATTCCTTAACTTCTCTGAGCCTCTGTTTCCTCATCTATAAAATGGGAATAATCATCCCTGTCTTGAAGGAAGATCTTGAAGATACAGTGATATCATGAACACAAGGCACTTAGCACAGTGCTAGGCCCTGAGGGGACCCTCTGAAAACCACCTCTGAAAAGAGAGGAATGGGGCCACTTGATCTGGCAAAAGTCCTGGGGAACTGGGCTAGGGCTGGGGCTCAGCCACCAAGGGACCTGGAGTTCTTTGGGTACAGCTGGAACCAGCTTTTTCACCACTTTTATTTTGGCCCATCTAAGTTTAAAAGATTGTTATTTTTTTTTAAAAATTGTTATTTACTATACAAGTGAAGTATGTTAATTTTTGAAAGTGAGAAAAAGCCGATGAGCTAAAAGAAAAAAGAGTCATCGGTAAACCTACCTCCTAGAAGCTAAACTTAAGTTGTTGAATATCCTGTCAGACTGTTTTGTAATCCTATGTTTATACGTAACCACTCATACTTATATACGTCTTTTAATGTAAAATGTATATACCTTTCATCGGATCACACTACACATAGGCTACCTGAACACCTCAAAATGCTAAAAACTCCCCCGCTGAAATATAACTTTTACCTTTTGACATATCAACGTCTTTTCATGCCAACAAATTGGAGAACTCCACCATCATTCTTACTGGAACGATAAGACCAAGATTTATTCCACAGGTCCCCCTCTCTTTCACATATAAGTATTTTCCATTTTTCTAGGGTTAAAAAGTAATGCTGCAGGGACTTCCCTGGTGGTCCAGTGGTTAAGACTCTGCACTCCCAATGCAGGAGGTCTGGGTTCGATCCCCAGTTAGGGAACTAGATCCCGCATGCCACAAGGAAGATCCCACACAGGGCAACGAAGATCCCATGTGCCACAGCTAAGACCCAGAGCAGCCAAATAAATAAATTAATAAATTAAACAAAATAATGCTGCAGTGAACATCCTCGTACAGAAACATTTGTGTGAATTTCTGGTCATTTCCTTAGGCTAGATTCCTCTAAGTGGACCTCTTCCATGTTTTAAAATTTCTGGTCTCTCAAACAACCTACATTCAGAAATAAGAGATTCCCCCGTTTGAAAAAATTAAGGAAAGCCATATGGAGCTGCCAGTCAAAGCTTTGCCTCAGCAGGAGCAAATCCGCTGTTCCCACATTGAATTGACATAAATCTTAGCCAAAAGTAAAGACACAACACATTTGTGAGTCTCTGCCGCCTTATTGTGGGTAAACACATCATTTCTGTCCAGGTGATGAGATACCAACAATGATGATAACAACTAATGCTTAAACTGTGCTGAGTATGTGTCTGGCACTCTTCTAAGTGATGTATATATAATCATATCACATTATAATATATATAATACTATAGATGTTATATATAATATGACATATAATTTGTTATAAACATATTACAGGTATGTGCGGCAGGGGGAGGGTGGGGAAGGATCGCCAGAGAGATCCCGAGGCGAGGCTCGCGCGCCCGCGCCCGCCCCCACCCTGGCCCCCAGCTCCCACCCGGTCGGCCTGGCTCAGCCATGATCAAGGCGATCCTCATCTTTAACAACCACGGGAAGCCGCGGCTCTCCAAGTTCTACCAGCCCTACAGTGAAGATACACAACAGCAAATCATCAGGGAGACATTCCATTTGGTATCTAACAGAGATGAAAATGTTTGTAATTTCCTAGAAGGAGGATCATTAATTGGAGGATCGGACAACAAACTGATTTATAGACATTATGCAACATTATATTTTGTCTTCTGTGTGGATTCTTCAGAAAGTGAACTTGGCCTTTTAGATCTAATTCAAGTATTTGTGGAAACATTAGACAAGTGTTTTGAAAACGTCTGTGAACTGGATTTAATTTTCCATGTAGACAAGGTTCACCATATTCTTGCAGAAATGGTGATGGGGGGAATGGTATTGGAGACCAACCTGAATGAGATGGTTACACAAATTGATGCACAAAATAAACTGGAGAAATCTGAGGCTGGCTTAGCGGGAGCTCCAGCCCGTGCTGTATCAGCTGTAAAGAATATGAATCTTCCTGAGATCCCAAGAAATATTAACATTGGTGACATCAGTATAAAAGTGCCCAACCTGCCCTCTTTTAAATAAAAAATGTAAAAGGCCACTCCCAGGTAAAATCCGGGGCAAAAGTCATCTAAGTTTACCATGCAGTTGTTTACCAAAAATAGAGGAGGAGAGTCTTAACTTTTGCTCTTGGATTTAAGTCAAGGTACTCTATAGAAGTTATGTAAAATCAGTATGGAAGTTCATTGTTGCTTTTCTTGCTCAGTGGTTTTGAAGAAATTGAGTAGTTACAGTGTGATTTTTTCCTTTATTTTCTAAACTGCATTCCTATGGCCACCTAAGGCATGCCTCTATGTATTGGCTACTACAGTATCTTGAAAAGTGTTTGGGACATTTCTTTAAATTATGTATAACCCAAAATGTTGGTGTTTTGTATGGAACACAAATACAGCATTCCTTAATTCTTTCAAAAATAAAATTACATATACACATATATATACATTCAGTCTTCATGAAAACTCTATGAGGTAGGTGCCACTATTACCCCCAGTTTACAGGGGGAGGAAATTGAGACACAGAAGGGTCAGCTTGCCCAGAACCTCATACCTGTAAGTGGTAAAGCTGGGATTTGAACTCAGACAACATGAATCTATGGTGCTTGGACCTCACCACCACGCTAGACTTTGTGGACTTCTAGTGGGTCAGTGAGGTCCTCCCAACCCTGAGTTTATAGGAGAGAGCACATGAACCCAGAGAGGGTTACCAAACAATGTTAGGTCACACAGCAGTTCCAGGGGCTTCTCCCACCCACACTGTCTCCTAAGGTGTGTTTAAACACCCTCAGTGCCCATGGGAAAAGTTTCCTGAACCTCTCCAGAGGAGCTGCAGTGATCCAGAGTTTATACCCCCTCGTTCCTGGGAGCAGCACTTTGCTCTCCACCCCAGCCAGCACCAAAGCATGTTTTGAGCACTTGCAGGGAGTGATGCCAGCTGTGTTTGGGTCCCAGTTGGGCATGGCCCTCGCCAGAGAGCAGCCAGGCCCAGTATGCAGGCCCTCCTCACCATCCTGGGCATACCAGTCTTGGTTCCAGCTTTCTTTAGCTGCTGGTGCTGGGCAGGGTACCAGTTAGGGTGTCTGAGAATGCGGTGCATGGAGTAGAAAAATAATATTTACCCATCTATCTAGCCACTTTCCAGATATAAGAGATTGTGATTCCAATATTTTAGAATTCAACGTAAGTGAGAATTCTAATATGAGGACTGAATTCTTAGCTTCCATAATTTCTCTGAATTCTTTGATTCTAGAAGTCTTTGCCCTTCATTCCCAAAAGCTGTGGCCAAGGAAGGCCAGTGCTCCTTCTTCTGGGCAGTCAGGAGTGGCTGCCTAGAAAACATCAAAGTGCTGGAAGGCAGCTGGTTTCGGTCTCTCAGAGGGAAGGGGCCGCGATCTATGTACTTTGCCATCTTTTCCTGGAAACTCTGGTTTTGTCTGTGTTGCGTGTTGCTCCCAAGACACCCTAGTCCCCCCTGCCCCCACCCAGGGACCCCTTTTTATCTCCTCGTCCAGGAGGCTCTGGCTCACGTGAAGGGCCCCGAGGTTTAGGAAAACAACTGCGGCTGACGTTGGGTGTTACTGCTTTTGAAAAAATAACCACAAACAGACCCTCCACGTGCCCTGGGCTTCAACAGCGGGGCCTGCACTGAGTGGCAGAAGCAGGGCCTTGGATATGGGGTGGGGTGATCCCGGCTTCTCCCAGACTCCCACCTCTGGGGGCTTCCATTGACCCTCCAGGCTGTGGCTGCCCATCCAACACTTGCTGGAAAAGACACAAGCCCTGAGTGTTAGGGAGCATGGGCAGGCAAGTCCGGCAAGGAAGTGGTCCCAGAGCAGTGCTAAGGGGGAGACTCGGGTAAGATCACAGGCAGAGCGAGGACTGGGACTCCGTCTCCTTGGCACCACCCAGGTGTGAGAGCTAAGCTCTGCGACTAGGGTCCTGGTTTGGCCTCATCCTGGCCCTGATGTGGGATGAGGGGTTGAGTAGAAAGGACTGGCTCAGGGGTCTGGAGTGGGGCCGGGGCCAGGGCAGGGCAGGCAGCACACGGCGTGAACTGTGTGTGCCCCCGAGACAGGCCTGCAAAGGGTCTCTAGCCCAGAGGTGCTGAGGTCAGAGGAGAGCAGGAGCAGGCTGGGGGGACGCAGGACCAGAGCCAAGGTCAACCCCACCAGGCTGCACGTCCTGCCTCTCACTCAGACGCTGGGCTGAGCGAGAATGGGCTATGCCTCTGCACTCACTTGGCCTTGAACACTTTTCCTCCAACTTATTCTGTACATTTTTAAACCTACAGATGACCTGCAAGGATAGTCCAATAGGGACTTCCCTGGCAGTCCAGTGGTTAAGACTCCGTGCTTCCACTGCAGGGGGCAAGGGTTCGATCCCTGGCTGGGGAACTAAGATCCCGCATGCTGCGCAGCCGTGCAGCATGGCAAAAATAAATAAATAAAACTTTACAAAAAAAAAATAGTCCAATAAATTTCCATGTATCCTTTGCCCAGGCTCACCAACGGTCATGATTTTGCCACCCTTGCTTTCTCTCTGGTGTTCTCTGTTGACACCTCTGTCTACATATATACAAATCTGTGAACCAGTACTTCTGTCTAAGTACATATATTTTGCTCAATGATCTGAGTTGCAGACATCATGACACTCTCTCAGCCCTTCAGCATCCATCTCCTAAGTTAAGGGACATTCATCCACAAGACCACAATCTAATGAGCGCATTCCAGAAATGGAACGCAGGTGCAACGTTATCTAATATACAGCCCACGTTCAAACTTCCTCAACTGTTTCAATAATGTCTTTTAGAACTTGCTCTTTTTTAGACCCAAGATCCATCCAGGAGTACGTATAACATTTAGTTGGGTCTCTCTTGTCTCCTGTAATCTGGGACATGTCTCTGCCTTTATAGTCTTTCATGACTTTAATATTTTTGGCGGGTCCAGGCCAGCCGTCTTATAACATGTCCCTCGGTTTGAGTTTGTCCAGTTCTTTTCTCATGATTAGATCCAGGTTGAGTTTGAATAATTCAAGGCTTTTGAGTCCTAGTGGCAAACTGTTATCCAAACACGTTGATCTAATGTCCACTCCTGCGAGCAGGGGAAAGGAGTGGCCGACTCCCAGCACTGTTACCATTTCTAAAAATCTTAGGGAAGTCCCTGGCAGCCCAGTGGTTAAGACTCCGTGCTTTCACTGCCAGGGCCCTGGGTTTGATCCCTGGTCTGGGAACTAAGATCCCGATCCCACAAGCCATGCGGCACGGCAAAAAAAAAAAAAAAAAAAAAAAAAAACCTTAGTTAAACTGAAAGGTGAAAAATATGACATTGCTGTTGTTTAAAGCTGCACATCTTGGCTTACGTATGAGATCAAATTAGCTGGTATTTATTTGTCTATAAGTTATCTGTTTACGTACTATCTCCCACTGAGGTGTTACCATTTTTCTCCTAAGGATTTGTAACACTATTATATATGCTGTGAATACTTACCGTTCATCATATTTACTCTGAAGGGTATGTTTTTGACATTATGAAGGTTCTTTATTATAAAAGTAATACATGCTTATGGGACTTCCCTGGTGGCGCAGTTGTTAAGACTCTGCCCACCAATGCAGGCGACATGGGTTCGAGCCCTGGTCAAGGAAGACTCCACATGCTGCGGAGCAACTAAGCCCATGCACCACAACTACTGAGCCTGTGCTCTAGAGCCCGCGAGCCATGACTATTGAGCCCGTGTGCCACAACTACTGAAGCCCGTGCGCCTAGAGCCCATACTCCACAACAAGAGAAGCCACAGCAGTGAGAAGCCCGTGCACTGCAACGAAGAGTAGCCCCTGCTCGATGCAACTAGAGAAAAGCCCACGTGCGGCAACAAAGACCCAATGCAGCCAAAAATTAAAAATAAATTAATTAATTTTTTAAAAAAGTGATACATGTTTATTGTTTAAAAAATTAAAACAATATGGAAGTGTAAAAGTAAAAAGTAAAAGCCTGCCATGACCCAATTCCACTTCTCAGAGAAAACTGGCAATAATAACATGGACATATGCACACACGTCCATAGCCCACTTGTCCAGCCTGGAAAACAATCCGCTCATCACAGTGCAGCGTGGTTGTTTTTTTAAACCATCTCTCATGCACCCTCATGCATTTATTGGTAAGAAGCCCAGCAACTCCCTCTCGAGATCTCTTCTAGAATAGTCTGAGATTCCCAGGGGTTCACTCCATCCAAAGGAGGCCGGTCCCACTCCTATAAGGCCCAGCCTGCCTGCTGGTGAGCTCCAAGGTTACAGCCCTCTCGTTCATACCAGGAGCTCAGTCCTTGCCCCTTGAAGTGGGAATGATGCCAGAATCGGGGGAGGGGAGGGCCCAGCATAGCTTCCAGCCCAAGCCACACATGGTGTCTGTCTGCCTCACAATGTCCATATCCCGTTTCCCACAGAGTGGGAAATAGGTGTCCCACTATTGGGGGCATAGGTGTCCTCTTTGCCAGATGACCTTGGTCAGGACTATCCCAGTGGGTCAGGTGGCAGCTAATCTTACTGACCCGTATAGGGGAGGGCTTGGAGCCTGGAGCTCATTCCTCCCAGGGCTCCCCAGGACAGCCACAAATTTGCCCATCCAGTCCCCAGATTAAGGGAGGGGAAGCTTTTGAGAGTTGATTAAGAGCATGGAGTCTGATCCCTTTAGACAAGTTCCTTCCCCCTCTGTCAAAGGAAGTGACAATAATAGCAAAAGATCCAAATGCATTAGTACCTATCAGTAGAGGACTGACCACAGTGCTGGGCACACAGTAACTGCTCCATAAATGTGAACTATTGTTATCAATATATACCTGGATGGAGCTCCCTAACTTCCCTATTTTATAAAAACGAGATCCCCACGCATATTTTTCTCAGCTTGCTTTTCTGAATTGTTGTACTGCAGACACATTCCAAGTCTGCACTTGCGGCCTCCTCTCCTGTGTAAGAGCCACATGGCCTCCCAAAGGATGGTGCCCATGCAGGAGATTATCTCTAAGAATCAAAACCCTCAGCCTTTGCCTTGGTGATGTCTTTGTTGCTTTAAATCTTAGGAAATTAGTTAAAGTTTAGTTCAGCTAGATCAGTTAAAGTTTAACCGTGAAGCTATTACCTGCAGTTTCATTCCTTTGTCATGGAGTGTGTGTTTGTCCTTCTGTCCATCATTTGGCTTTCAACCCACATGGGATTTCGATTATTTTCCTAACTTGGGAGAAGTGGGTGAGAGGTCAGCTTCCGAGGCATGAGGTTGTAAAGGATGAGGAGGGACCGGGAGAGCTGCCAGCTAGTGCAGGAAAGGGGAAGGCCCACGAGGAAGGGTCCTGGTGTCAGACTCCATGCCATCACCATCTCTGGTTCCACCACCATCCTTGCTTCTGCTCCAGGAACTTGGGAATCTTTCTGGTTGCCCCCTCACCTCCAACAAGGAACCCTTTAGGGAGTCCTGGGGACTTGTCATCCTAAATATTTCTCACATCTGCCCATTCTTCCGGCCTCCACTGCCACCTCTTTAGCTCAGTACCTGGCTTGCTGAGATGGCCCGTAATGGTCTCATCACCCTCATTCTGCCCTGCCCAAATCCATCACCCAAACTGCAGCCTGTGAGAAGCAGTTGTCTCAACCAGGTAAAGCTGAGGCTGCACATATTACACCAGGACAGTTGGAGAAGGAAAGTCACAGCAACATTGTCTAGAAAGCAAGAGGCTGGAAACAACCTAAATATCCAACCCAAACAGTAATGTATTAGTTTCCTAAGGCTGCTGAAACAAATTGTCCCAAATTTGGTGGCTTAAAACAGCACAGATTTATTACTTTACAGTTCTGGGGGTCAAAAGTCCAAAAAGGGTCTCACTGAGCTAAAATCAGGTGTCGTCTGGTGTGTGTTCCTTCTGGAGGCTCTGGGGAGGATCTGGATTTTGCCTTTTCCACCTTCCAGAGGCAGCCGGCATTCCTTGGCTTGTGGGCTCTTTCCATCTCAAAAGCCCACAGTGGTCCACTCTTTCACGACACTATCTCTCTGGTTCCTACTCTTTTGCCTCCCTCTTCCCCCACTTAAGGACTTTTGTGATTACATTGGGCCCCCCTGGATAATCCAGGGTAATCTCTCATCTCAAGGTCAGCAACCTTAACTCCACCTGCAACCATAATCCCTCCTTGCCATGTGACAGAGCATACACACGGGTTCCAGGGATGAGGGCATGGACAGGTCTGGGAGCCATCTATCACAAGTAGCACGGAGAGAAACTGCAGCCTCTTCCTACAGTGGAACATACCACATTCTGAGAGAGATTCACTGTGAAGCTGGCCTCACTGGAGCCTTAGGGTCTCTGCCTTGCCCAAGTCCCTTGCAAGGCCCTGAGAGGGATCCTAGCAATATGGGTCAGACAGTTCATTAGTAAAAGTATACTTCTGGATTTCATGATCTTTGTGGTATTTATTAGCTTTGTTTTTTTAAAAAAATATGATTTGTTGTGAGTTCTTTTTTTTTTTGCGGTACACGGGCCTCTCACCGCTGTGGTCTCTCCCATTGCGGAGCACAGGCTCTGGACACGCAGGCTCAGCGGCCATGGCTCACGGGTCCAGCCGCTCCGCGGCATGTGGGATCCTCCCGGACCGGGGCATGAACCCATGTCCCCTGCATCGGCAGGCGTACTCTCAGCCACTGCGCCTGTTGTGAGTTCTTTTCTCATTCTAAATATAAACAACAGGAAGCCCCTGTTGTGAGTTCTTTTCTCATTCTAAATATAAACTCACTTTTTACCTAATATTCTATTACTGTATTTTTATTTATTGGCCACACCCGTGTGGTTTTGTGGGGTCTTAGTTCCCCAACCCGGGCCCTCAGCAGTGAAGGTGTGGAGTCCTAACCATTGGACCGCCGAGAAATTCCCTATTATTGCATTTTTTAAAAATTGTATAAATGTTAGGTCCTACAAAACCAGTATGTGCTCTGACCACTGAGCAACAGCTGCTTGCACCAACATGACGACTCTCAAAAATACACTGAGTGAAAGAAGCAAGTCACAGAAAAAAATACCCATGATATGCTTCCATTTGTATACAGTCCAAAACCAGGCAAAACTAAGCTATACAGTAGTGTATGGGGTTAAGTTCACATATGGGAAAACTATAAAGAAAAAAGAGAGAATTGTTTTACAGAATTTCAGGATAGAGGTCACGGAGATATGGTTAGGGAGGGGGACACAGGGGGCTTCCAAGGGACTAATGATGATTCTCATGTTAACTTGAGCAAGGGAAACAGCTGTCTCCATATTGGTTTTAGAATTGTATTACATTGCATAATCTCTTGCATGGATGATGTATGTCATAATTTAAATTTTTATTTTAAAATAACTGGGTTAATCATTTTAAGAAAAAAAATTTTAAGCTTAAAATTCTGTAGTGGCTTCTGAGTGCACTCAGAACAAAATCTACACCCCTTGCCGTGGCTTAAAGCTGCACGTGCTCCAGCCGGCTCTTCAGTCTAACGGCATCTCCCTCCACACTCCTCATCCTGTCTCCATCCAGCCACACAGCCTCCCCTGGCACTTGATGTACATAAGGCCGCCTGTGACCCCCTTCCCAGGCCCCAATTCTTATCCTTATCTGCGCTTGACACAATCACAATTTGTAATGATATCAATGCTGTCTCCCCAGTGGACTCTGAGCCCCATGAGACCAAGCTGGGTCTGTTCTGTTCACACCTGGCACTCAGCCAAAGTAGAGGGTCCTTAAATGGGGGAAGAGGGAAGTAGAAGGTCTCTTTCCTTGAACTCCAGACTCAGGATTCTTCCATTTACCTGACTTCTCAGCATCTCCACTCACACATCTGGGAGGCATCTCAAACCTAACCTGGCCAGAACTCTCAAACCCTTAGTGTTCCCTGCCTCAGTTAATGACAGCTCCATCTTCGCTTGTTCAGGCCAAAACCCGTGGGGTCCTCCTGGGACCCGACCACTTCCTATCCCCTCCACTGCTGCCACCTGGGCCAAACTACCATGATTGCTCACCTGGATTACTGCAACAGTCTCCCAACCCTCTTCTGTCCTTGCCCTCTACAGCTTCTTTTCCACACAGTAGCCAGAGTTAACTATGATTAACTCTTTTTTTTACTAAATTTATTTATTTTTGGCTGTTCTGGGTCTTCGTTGCTGCGCGCGGGCTTTCTCTAGTTGCGGCGAGTGGGGGCTACTCTTCATTGCAGTGCGCGGGCTTCTCATGGCGGTGGCTTCTCTTGTTGCAGAGCATGGGCTCTAGGTGTGCGGGCTTCAGTAGTTGCAGCACGTGGGCTCAGTAGTTGTGGCTTGCAGGCTCTAGAGTGCAGGCTCAGTAGTTGTGGCGCACAGGCTTAGTTGCTCTGCAGCATGTGGGATCTTCCCGGACCAGGGCTAGAACTGGTGTCCCCTGCATTGGCATGCGGATTCTTAACCACTGCGCCACCAGGGAAGTCCTATGATTAACTATTGCCTGGGTCCCACCACGTCCCACCTCTGCTCAAAACTCTCCAATGGCTCCCACTTCACTCAGAGTAAAAGTCAAAGTCCCTACAATGGCCCCCCAAACCCTACATGACCTGTGCCTCCTTTACTTCCCAGACCCTACCGTTTAAAAAACTCATCTCTTCCAACTGTCCTCCTTAATTCAGCCACCCTGCACAATCCTGCCATAGGGCCTTTGCACTGGCTGTTCCCTCTGCTTGGAAGAGTCTTCCTCCAAGAATAAGAATGGCTCCCTTTCTCACCTCCTTTGAATCTGTTCACATGTCAGCTTCTTCTTCTCTGACCACCCTATTTAAAATTGCAAACATCCTCCTCTCAGCACTCACCCTCACCCGGCTCTAATTTTGTCTTTGCAGTTATGGCTTTCCAACATACTATATAACAGACTTATTTTTTAAAATATTTATTTATTTGGTTGTATCGGGTCTAGTTGTGGCAGGCTGGCTCCTTAGTTGCGGCATGCATGTGGGATCTGGTTCCCAGACCAGGTATTGAACCCGGGTCCCCTGCACTGGGAGTGTAGAGTCTTAACCGCTGCACCACAAGGGAAGTCCCTATAATGGACTTCTTTATTTCTTTACTTATTTTATAAGTTTATTTATTTATTTTTGGCTGCGTTGGGTCTTCATTGCTGCATACGGGCTTTCTATAGTTGCAGCAAGTGGGGGCTACTCTTCATTGCCGTGCGTGGGCTTCTCATTGTGGTGACTTCTCTTGTTGCGTAGCATGGGCTCTAGGTGCGCGGGCTTCAGTAGTTGTGGCTTGCGGGCTCTAGAGCGCAGGTTCAGTACTTGTGGTGCACGGGCTTAGTTGCTCTGCGGCATGGGGGATCTTCCCGGACCAGGGCTCGAACCCGTGTCCCCTGCACTGACAGGCGGATTCCTAACCACTGAGTCACCAGGGAAGTCCCTGGACTTCTTTATTTGGTCTATTGCTTATCTATCGTCTCCACTAGAATGTCAGCTCCACAAGGGCAGGGATCTCTTGTCTCTTGTTCACAGCCCTACC
>RJWK010057474.1:0-14113 GCA_004363435.1 Platanista minor
ACTACATTCTGTCTCTATAGAATTGCCTATTCTGCACACTTCATAAAAATGAGAGTATATGTGGTCTTTTGTGATTGACTTCTCTCATTTAGTATAATATTTTCAAGGCTACTTTGAAGTATGTATCAGTACTTCATTCATTCCTTTTTATGGCTGAATAATATTCCACTGCATAGAATATTAATTCTATAATATTCCACTGTCACATTCTATAATATTCTATAATATTATAGAATATTAATTCTATAATATTCCACTGTCACATATACTTATCCATCAGCTGTTGAATATTTGAACTGTTTCTACCTTTTCTCTATAATAAATAATGCTATTATAAATATTCATGTACACCTTTTTCCATGGACATGTTTTCATTTCTTGTGAGTAGAATTATTGGGTCATACGGTAACTCTATATTTAACTATTTGAGGAATTTCCAGACTGTTTTCCAAAATAGCTGTACCAATTTATATTCCCATGAGCAATGTATAAGCAGTGTATTCTATTGGGCAGTGTATGTCCAATTTATGCACATCTTCACCAACAATTATTAAGTGACTTTTTGATTATAGCCATCCTAGTGAATGTGAAGTGGTAGCTCGTTATGGTTTTGATTTGTGTTTCCCTGATGACTAATGATATCAAGCTTTTTTTGATTTTGCATATTTTCTTTGTAGAAATGTCTATTCAGCTCCTTGACAATTTTTCAGTTGGGGTCTTCTTATTATTGAGTTGTAAGGGTCTTTTATATATTCTAGATACAAATTCCTTATCATATATATGATTTGCAATTTTTTTTTTCTATTCTGTGGTTTGTCTTCACTTTCTGGAAAGTTAATTTTGATGAAGTCTAATTTATTTATTTGTTTTGTTGCTGCTCATGCTTTTGGTGTCATTTAATTTTTTAATGATTTTTTAAATTATTTTTTCTGTTATTTCCTTAATGATTGCTCTAGGGCTTGTGATATACCTATTATCAGAAATAGCTACAGATTTATACTAACTTAATTTCCATGAGATAGGGAAATGTTACTCCTATACAGCTATATTCTCTTTTCCCCATTTTGGGGGTATTATTTTTATACATCTATTACATTTATAAATGTTACAAACCCAATGATACATTTATATAATTTTATATATTTTAAAGAACAAAATGGAAAAAGGAGAGCAAGTATATATTAATAGCTTTTGCTGTGTTAACCTTCTTGTTTATCATTTCTAGTTCTCTTCATTTGTTCCTGTGAATTTAAGTTACTAACTGGAATCATTTTCTTAGCCCATTACAGCTTTACTTCCACCCACCTCTTTATGCTATTATTGACAAATATATTACATTTCTTTATATTATAGACCCAACAACACATTATATGCATATGACTTTATATAATTGCTTAAGTCAGTCAAGAAAATAAATGAGAATAAATATGCATTTAAACTGTCTATTAAGATTACATAATTACCTTTACCAGTGCTCTTTTTTGCTTTATTTTTTTTAGATTTGAACTTCTGTTTGGGGTCACTTGCTTTCAGCCTGAAGAAATCTGTTTAGTATTTCTTACAAGTCAGTTCTGCTAAATACTCTCAGTTTCTGTTTATCTGGGGATGTCTTTATTTTGCCTTTATTTCTGAAAGATAAGTTTGCTAGATATAAGATTCTAGGTTGACAGTTTTTTATTCTTTGAACACTTGATTTTGAGAAAGGATAGACTATGTTACCCCACTGCTTTCCAACCTTCATTGTTTCTGATGAGAAGTCAGCTGTAAATCTTATTGGGGGTTCCTTGTAAATGATAAGTCATTTTTCCCTTGCAGCTTTCAAGATGTTCTCCTGTCATTGCCTTTCAGAATTTTTACTGTGATGTGTCTATTTGTAGATTTCTTTGTGTTTATCTAATTTGGGATTCATGGAGATTCCTGGATGTGTATGTCAATATTTTTCAATAAATATGGGAAATTTATAGCAAATATTTCTTCAAACATTTATTCTGCTATTCTCTCTCTCATCTCCTTCTGGTAGTCCCACTAGGTATATGTTGGTGTGTTAATGATGTTCTACATTTCTCTGAGGCACTGTTTACTTTCCTTCATTATTTTTCTCTGTTCTTTGGATTGCATAATTTCTATCATTCTAAAAGTTTGTGAGTTGTTTTTTCTTCTGATAGTTTCAAATCTACTATCAAGCCCTTCTAGTAATTTTTTAAATTTCAGTTATTAAAATTTTTGATTGGAGAATTTCCATTTAGTTCTTTTTTTATAATTTCTAGCTCTTTTTGATAGTCTGCATTTGATGCATCACTGTCATCTTTTAATTTTTAATCATGGTTTCCTTAATTCTTTGAACATATTTATAATGGATATTTTGAAATCTTTGACAGCTAAATCCAACATCTGGTTTTTATCACAATAGTTCCTGTTACCTGTTTGTTTCTGGTGTACAGGTTATACTTTCTTGATTGCCTGCATGTCTCAATTTTTTGGTTGGAAATTAAACATTTTAGATCATATATTACAGCAAATTTAAGCATTTGGCCCTCCCCTTCTAGGTCTTACTATTGTAATTTATTTACTTGGGTTTTCAGTGACTGGCTGGATTATTTTAGTGAAGTCTATCTGCCCTCACCCCCACATAGTGTGAAGCTTCTGTTGTTGCTTCTGAAGGGGCACAGACTTGGGTATGCCCCCAGGATGACCTGTAATAAAAGTGGTTTTGGCAGAGCTATCTTTGACTATCTTTTCCCTGACCACACTGTTAAGCTCCACTAATTTCTGGCTGATTGTTCTACTGTTTCCAACAATGTTCTGGGACATACATTGCTTCACATACTAAGCCAATCAAGTCAGGCTCTTTGAAGGGATAGTTCCTAGGTCAGTGCTGGGATTTGTTCTGACACCAGGAGGGCTCTTCCCAGATGTCTCTTTCCCCATTTCTCTCCAGTAAACTAGCCAGCCTACAATTTAGCTTACATCTGGAATGAATCTAACAATCTCCTTTTACCACAACTTCCACTCTCTTTTTTAGAGGGCCCTTAGACTTGAACTCCTCCACCCTCCTCCACACCCTACAAATAAAGGTAATTACTCTGGGGGAAAGTTTGGAGATATAGTTCCATGGCTTGCTTCTCTGCCGCCCATCTCCAGAAAAACCCCTGAGCCATGCAGTGGAATGGGGAGGACAATGACATGTTCTCTCTGAACAACATCTCTACTTTAGGAGTTTTGCACTAAGTAGAGAAGTGTGGAAGGCAACAGCTCCAAATCTCCTTAACTTGCCTCTCTCAGTGTGGAAACTCCCACCCCATGAGCCAGGGCAAGGCCATCATGACCACAGTGCTCTCAGTGGTGCTGTATCCAAGGCAGAGCCTCCATCCCATGAGTGGAAGCTGGAAAGATGAAGGGGACTCATTTAGCCACACTTGCCCAGCACTTAGCCTCAACAACAGGTTGCCGGGACAGGATAAGAAATGCTGATGACCTGTCCCTCTCAGGAAGATAACCCTCCAACTGAGAATTGCAAGAGAAAAGCAGCTATGTGCTCTTGGCTATAGCAGTCTCAGGTGGAGTGTGTATCTCCCTGAGATGAGAGTCAGAGGGAGGCTGCTGGTCTTTGTTCAAATACCACATAATCTCACAGTTCTTACCAATTTTAGTAGATTTTCTTGGATAAATATTTCTTCATTTGCTGTATGTCCATAGGGTCATTTTCAGAGACCTTAATCTTATTTTTTTAATTTTCTCCAGTTTTACTGGGGAGAAGATCTGGGAAGCTCCTCACATCATCATGCCAGAAGTAGAACTCCCAACATGCTTAATTTTATCTTTGCTATAATAAGTCTTTTTTTTTTTTTTTTCAACTGAGAACCATTATTGGGACTTTGACAGTCAAAGTGTTTAGCCTACATTTTGGAGTACAGAAGCAGTTAGCCTTTACATTCCTAGGAGGCCATTTATGCTTAAAAATTAACCTATCCTTTCCTGAGCTCATCTCTTCCTTGTAATGCTATGCCAAATGCAGCAAAGAGCAACACACAAACATTCTAGCTCTTTCTAACAACTTTTCCTAGATTAGCAGGCTCAGTATATCTGCCTTGCAGGTTGTTGCAGCCAATAGTTTTATCAAATATTTAGCTACTGCATAACATAGATCTCCAATATCTTTCCATTCCCCAATAGTTGTTTCCCTATTTTCTGCTGCTCAACTATTGTAAGTCAATGCCCTGTATTTTAAGTTTTTGATATGGCAGCAATATACTTCAAGATACTAATTTCTGTTTTAATTAGATGAGGCAAGCCAGTAAAACAAACAAACCTGATTGAAATTTATTTCTTGCTCATATAATAGTCCTAGGCTGGCGATCACATCAGGAGGTCAGTACTCTTATCAAACTAATATAGAAATTATAAAATAAAGAAACTACTTTGTGAGTGATATGCAGGATATTTTTCAGGCAACACACAATCTAAAATACATTTTTATCTCACTTAAAAGTAGGATAATCTATATAACCTTTCCATCATAGACTTAGAGATTTTTGTGGGCCTTTATAGTCACAAAGCATTATTAGGTTGAAAGTTCTTTTTAGAGGTACTTTGCAAGCATGTTGAGAGAAGCACTTACAGAACTTGCTAACATTAAAAGAGAATTTTATTTCCTAACATCCTTTGCATTTCACACATTTGTGGGAGATAGATCTGGGGAGAAAAATACTGATTCCCCAGTTCTCATATTTTCAGATAGGGGTGGAATTTCTACTCTACCATCTATAAGGGAAAATTATTAGGGAAGGGGGCATTTGAAGCTTCTCTCTGCTCCCACTCCACCCCATGGTGTTATGGGCTGAATTGTGCCCCCCCTCCCCAATTTATATGTTGAAGTTCTAATTCCCAATACCTTAGAATGTGACTATATCTGGAGATAAGGCCTATATAGAGGTAATTAAGGTAAAATGATGTCATATGGGGGTGGGGGGTTGTCCTAGTCCAGTATGGTTTGTGTCCTTATAAGAACAGAATAGGCCAAAGACAACATGGAGACCTAGGCACAACCATATGAGGACACAGCAAGAAGGTGGCCACCCACGAACCAAAGACAGAGACCCTCAGGTGAAACCAACTCTGCCATCTTCTTGATCTCAGACTTCTAGCCTCCAGAACTGTGGGAAAATAAATTTCTGCTGTTTAAGCCACCCAGTCTGTGGTATTTTGTTGTGGAAGCCCCAGCAAACTAATACACATGGTGAAAGGAGTAGCATATAATTAAGTTTAGGAGAAGGAACAGGGCATGCTTGAAACCTTCCAACAGTAAACAGTAGCCAGTGAGCAAGGAATTTTTTCATTCAACCAGAAGATAGCTATTAAGTAAGTACTGCAGACTGGGTGCTAAGTTAAATACTGCTAATTCAGTAGTAAAACATTCAGATATGATCTCTGACTGCAAGAAACTTAGAGAATGGAGAGAAAAAATGGAGAAACTTTGTGTACATGAGATACCCCAGAATATGATGAAAAGCTAGGTAGCCTGGTTCTTCCTATGGAAATCTGGGGAGATGATATCCACATTGACTTACACTGGATAGTGGGGAGCTGGGAGAGAAATGGATTATGGGTCAAAGCAGCCAGCCAAAAGTATTTTCTGATCTGCTGACCAGATTCTTTTGATCCTATGGTGTTGAGGGGCAGCTTACCGTTGGACGGTAATTTATTTTGAACAGATGGAACCGGACTTGGATATGAGCCACAGAGATAATTACTGGCTAAGGGTTTCTCCAGTTTTATAATGAGGAGTGGCTTATAGCTATCACCAAAACCATACTGGTTAACTGAAGTATACAAAAAAATAATAATACATAAAGCAAACTCTATATAATGTATAGTCAAAACTAACACAATTCAATAATATTATATAGTTTATTTCAGAGTATGGATGCTATAACAATAATGAGGAAAGAATAGGCTTTGGAACTTTATTCACCGTCAATTGAAATAAATGTGTAATGAGTACTAGTGAGGTGCCAACCACCGCTAGGTACTAAGAAAGAGTGTAGTGAGAGAGGAAAAAAAAAACAGACATGGTCCCTGCCCTTGTGAACTTGTGCAAGTAATTCAATTTCTCTGAATCTATGTTTTCATATGATAAATGAGGATCAAGATAGCTATTTTGAATACCTCTTATAAAGAGTAAATTTTCTTTTAAAGGGCATTTGAAAATACTTAGCCCGGTGCCTGCTGAATAACTATGTGTTGAATGTTATTTTCTTCTCACTTCTCTTCACCCTTGCTCTCTGCAAAAAGTACAAAGTTAAAAGAAGCCATTTGGGTATTGTTCAAATGAGTTACCAAATATCATGATCTTCATAGCCAAATTCTAAGGCTTAGAGAAAGATGACTGAATGAGGTTGGATTTTTTTTGAGTAAAACAGCACTTGCATCATCATGGATAAAATTTTTTAGGATCTGAAGTGTATTCTTCTAAAGGGTATGTATATGCTTATTATTTCTTCTCTATTTTGCCAGTTTTCTCATCCTTATCTCTGTAGTGTTGAACTCAGAGCAAAATGCAAAATCATTTGTTGAAATAGAGAAAGGATGTCAATAACCTGTAGGCAGTGAAATAAAAATAATCCATCCTCTTAAAGCATTAGGAATGATTTTAGATTTTTACATGCAGAATATACTAACAAATATATTCAGTAATATATAATGATCTCCCCTTTGTCTAGAAAAAGATAAAAGCAATACAAGATAGAGGGTGAATCAGTCTCATAACCTTCAAAATGGTACTGAAAATAGTAGGGAACATATAGTTCAGATAACATATCATACGGTGTGTGTTATCTCTTTTGTATCAAGTCAGATTCTCCATGTACCCAACTGCCAGTTTGGTTAAGCACCCTAGGAAGAAATATTCCTTCCTTTTCACAACTTCAGGGAGTAGCTTCAAATACTCACAGAATCTAGTTTACTTAGTCATAATCAAAAGTTTTTGTTCAGTGCACTATGCCCTGAAATCCTATTCTCTAATATATAATTATGAAGTCAATGAATTGCAGACTATAAAGGCAACTTGTCCCTTTAACTTATCGTTGTCATTCCTTCCCTCCAGCTAGTCCACATCCCATGAATCAGAAGAATTTTGATTTGGGATAAAATGCTAACTTTCTAAATGGACTTCCTGTTTTTATTCTAATCCCAAATATCCCCCAAACATCTTTTCTAAATCTGCTCTTCTTATTTTTTGCACTTGAAACAGGCTGTAATTAGATCTAATCCATTTCTATCCATCATATTAGTCAGTTTTTTATTTTATCCTATGCTAGGTACAGTGCTAAGCTCTTTAGGGATTGCCAAGAAAGAAACCGGGAGGGTGACTGTTATACTCAGATATAAAACCATACAGTATCAAGTAATATCCTCATTTTTTCTCTATACTTTTTATATTTGTACATAAATTTATACTCCTTTCATTAAACTGCTAAAAAAAAAACCTTTTGTCTTTAACTCACTGGGCTGTATATAAAATATCCATAACTGTGGTACATAATGAAACCACCCTCTGTTTAGAGATCCCTGCAAAATCTACATGCAGTGGAGTTCATTTAAGACAGAACGTTCACACAATTTGAACACAGTGTTAGCAATATAATTAGGAGAGAACAATCTTCTGGGTAATACCAAAGTTTACTTAAACAGATTGATGACGTGCTCACAAAAAAATAGCAGGCTCAGTTTTCACAGTTTGTTCCCTTCTGAATGACTTACCCACCAAGCAAGATAGTACAATTACTGATCTTCATTGTAAATGCCTGGACCCCCTGATGGGCTCTGATAGGAAATTATCCAATAAGAACAACGGCATTTCTCTTCATATCACATAGTTTTCATGGCTGTCAGAAAATATATACACTTCATTCAAATCAAGAAATAAAGTGATACATGTAGAGAAAACAGTGTTTAAAAAAAAAAAAAGAAACCTATGATTATTTTCTCCAGCCTTAGTTTTTCCCTCTTCCAAGCAGGCCTGTTTGCAAATCCATTACTTGATGCCCATTGATAAGCCTGGCCAATTGAAATGTCTTAATCAGAAATAACTGGTCCCACAGAACCCAACAAATTTCTGTAGCAACAGCCATGACCTTTCACTTTTCCGTTTTGGTTTCAACCCTGCCTTAGTGGTCATTCAAATCATGAAAGTGTTAAATGGGAATAGTCATAAATCAGCATTTTAAAGTCTGCTGCCAGAATGAGCTCTGTATATTTAAAAGGGGTGGGGAGAGATTTAAGGCCACATTCAACAGGACTTCACAGTTGTTAAAGACAGCTCTATGGGGATCTGATAATTCTACAACATGACGGTCTTTTTTAAAAATCTAGCTGTCCAAATATAAAGCATATACAGATATACACATACACCCATGGAGTTTTGGAAATAAACATAAGGTGAAATACTTTGAGTAAAATATCGTAAAATAAAAACTATTCAAATTTAAAGGACATTGAATTAGAGGATTTTATTTGAAAATACTTGTGGTTTTTTTCTACATTCAAAATTGAATATTAATGCCTTTGTTTCTCTATTTATTAAAACTGGAAATAATAAGAAAACAGAGAGATATATCAGATTCACTTGTAACTTGCACAATCAGGTGAAACTCAATCATGCACTTCTTTTTTTGTTTGTTTTGTTTTTTTTTTTTTTTTTTTTTTTTGCGGTACGCGGGCCTCTCACTGTTGTGGCCTCTCCCCTTGCGGGGCACAGGCTCCGGACGCGCAGGCTCAGCGGCCACGGCTCACGGGCCCAGCCGCTCCGCGGCATGTGGGATCTTCCCGGACCGGGGCACGAACCCGCGTCCCCTGCATTGGCAGGCGGACTCTCAACCACTGCGCCACCAGGGAAGCCAATCATGCACTTCTTTGATGAATGCAAATTGCATAAGGACATGTGTTCTGTGAAGATCCAATGTTTGGAGTATGAAACTTGAGATAAATTAATTTGAGATAAAATATGCCTGTGTCTCCATGCAAATAAGTTTGGAAATAATTTCTTAAAGTAAATTTGGCCAAATGAATAGTTTAGTAATTGGGCAATTCCAAAACAATTGGTTATTTAAATGAAGTCTGCTTTTTTGGAGGACACATTTTATAGCATGCCTTAGCCAGTAGAAATAAAGAGCCAGATTATGGCGTCTACCACATCTCCAGACACACATACAGTTGAATATGGCAAAAATTCTCTAAAACAAAGCTAGTCAGTCATTTAGTAGAAAAGGCAGCCATTTACATGACATGCATTGAGAAATACTGAAAAGCATTTCTGCCAAAAATATCTGTTCCATTCCCCATGTTCTTATTACCATTTTTCCTGTAGCATTTAGAATTCTAATCACTAGTCATTATTTTTGCGTGCCATTAAAAATCTTTACCAGAAAACAAGGATATTACCTATGAAGCCATTAATAAGTCATTAACAACTTACCTTGAATTAAATCAATCAGACCATACAGATAGTTTACTTAAAGGCACTGAGGGAGTATAATACCAAATAGATAATTCTGATGAGGGTAGGGATTTTAAAAAGACAAATGTTAGGCCATTTTACAAGAAAAGCCCCTAAAACACTGGGTGGTTTGTCAGGGGACACAGAATTGCAGTGGGTCATAAATGCAAAGGTTAGAGGAGGTAGGCAAAGGAGAAACTATGGCATCCTTTCCCTCCAAAGCAACTAGAATAAAACCTGAGTGTGATTGGCCCCTCTTGAAACACAATAAGAGTACGTGATTTATACTCTCAGTCTAAGTAATACAAGCTTCAGCAACAGCTCTCAATGCAGTATGCCCAATAACAATTTTGAGCGAGGTATAGATTTCTCAGCACCAGCAGGTGCCCGATCTTAGTCTGAACTTGAGTGTAGAGACTCAGCAAACACATGTTAACATTTTACGGTGAGACTCAGGTTAAGTGGGGGACTTGCATACAATGCCAACAGTTACATTAGTCATAAAAATCATATGGTCAACTACTGAATGATTAAAGTCACATCCAGAGAGTTCTGAGACAAGTGATTAATGTCAGTTACAGTGTGTGTTGGGGGGTTGGGGGAGGACATGCCACAAAATGGAGGATTTGATGGAACTGACTAATCAGGCATATGATCTGACTACTCTGGCAGGTAATCTGGTCCTAACACATAGACACCCTCACTCACAGCTAGGTGTTCAGCATCCCCAAGTCCTTTAGACCATTGGCCTATAATCGTATACATAGCTCTTGTATTCAATAAAGAAGACTTCAAAATAACAGCATTTTATTGAAAATTACACTAGAGGAAATTCTCTGAAGTAAATTAGCGATAAAAGAATAAAGCTGTTGGAGAGAAGCTATAAGATGGCGGAAGACTAAGACGTGGAGATCACCTTCCTCCCCACAAATACATCAGAAATACATCTACATGTGGAACAACTCAGGACGCTGTCAGAAGACCTCAGAACACCTACTGAATGCTGTCAGAAGACCTCAGACCTCCCAAAAGGCAAGAAACTCCTCACGTACCTGGGTAGAGAAAAAGAAAAAAGAAAAAACAGAGAAAAAAGAATAGGGACGGGACCTGCACCAGTGGGAGGGAGCTGTGAAGGAGGAAAGGTTCCCACACACTAGGAAGCCCCTTTACTGCCCGAGATAGGGGGTGGCAGGAGGGAAGCTTTGAAGCCACAGAGGAGAGCACAACAACAGGGGTGCGGAGGGCAAAGCAGACACATTCCGACACAGAGGATCAGTGCTGACCAACACTCACCAGCCCGAGAGGCTTGTCTGCTCCCTGGCTGGGACAGGCGGGGGGCTGGGAGCTGAGGATTGGGCTTCGGAGGTCAGATCCCAGGGAGAGGACTAGGGTTGGCTGTGGGAACACAGCCTGAAGGGGTTAGTGCGCCACGGCTAGCCGGGAGGGAGTCCGGGAAAAAGTATGGAGCTGGCGAAGAGGCAAGAGACTTTTTCTTGCCACTTTGTGTCCTGGTGTGTGAGGAGAGGGGATTAATAGTGCCTCTTAAAGGACCTCCAGAGACGGGTGCGAGCCACGGCTATCAGCGTGGACCCCAGAGACGGGCATGAGATGCTCAGGCTGCTGCTACAGCCACCAAGAAGCCTGTGTGCAAGCACAGGTCACTGTCCACACGGCCCCTCCTGGGAACCTGTGCAGCCCGCCACTGCTAGGGTCCCGGTATCCAGGGACAACTTCCCCCAGGAGAACACACTGCGTGTCTCAGGCTGGTGCAACGTAACACCTGCCTCTGTCGCCACAGGCTCGCCCCCCATTCCGTGCCCCTCCCTCCCCCCAGCCTGAGTGAGTCACAGCCACCTAATCAGCTGCTACTTTAACCCCATCCCGTCTCAGTGGGAACAGATGACCTCAGACGACCTACATGCAGAGGTGGGGCCAAATCCAAACCTGAACCCCAGGAGCTGTGCAAACAAAGAAGAAAAAGGGAAATTTCTCCCAGCAGACTCAGGAGCAGCGGGTAAAATCTCCACAATCAACTTGATGTACTCTGCATCTGTGGAATACCTGAATAGACAAAGAATCATCCCAAATTGAGGAGGTGGACTTTGGGAGCAATGATATTTTTTTTTTCCCTTTTTTGCTTTTTGTGAGTGTGTATGTGTATGCTTCTGTGTGTGATTTTGTCTGCAAAGCTTTGCTTTTATCATTTGTCCTAGGGTTCTGTCTGTCCGATTTTTTAATTTTTTAGTATAGTTTACAGCACTTGTTATAATTGGTGGATTTGTTTTTGGCTTTGGATGCTCTCTTTTTTGTTTCTTTCTTTTTTTTAATTACTTTAAAACAATTCTTTTAATAATTATTTTTTATCTTTTATTTTAATAACTTTATTTTATTTTATCTTCTTTCTTTCTTTTTTTCTTTATTTTCTCCCTTTCATTCAGAGCCATGTGGATGTCAGGCTCTTGGTGCACCAGCCAGGCATCAGGGCTATGCTTCTGAGGTAGCAGAGCCAAGTTCAGGACACTAGTCCACAAGAGACCTCCAACCTCCATTTAATATCAAATGGAGAAAATCTCCCAGAGATCTCTGTCACAATGCCCAGACTGAGTTCCATTCAATGACCAGCAAGCTACAGTGCTGGACACCCTATGCCAAACAACAAGCAAGACAGGAACACAACCCCATCCATTAGCAGAGGCTGCCTAAAATCATAATTAGGCCAAAGACACCTCAAAACACACCACAAGACATGGATCTGCCCACCAGAAAGACAAGATCCAGCCTCATCCACCAAAACACAGGCACTAGTCCCCTCCACCAGGAAGCCTACACAACCCACTGAACCAAACTTAGCCACTGGGGACACACACCAAAAACAATGGGAACAACAAACCTGCAGCCTGCAAAAAGGAGACCCCAAGCACAGTAAGTTAAGCAAAACGAGAAGACAGAGATACACACAGCACATGAAGGAGCAAGGCAAAAACTCACCAGACCAAACAAATGAAGAGGAAATAGGCAGTCTACCTGAAAATGAATTCAGAATAATGAGAGTAAAGATGATCCAAAATCTTGGAAACAGAATGGAGAAAATACAAGAAACATTTAACAAGGACCTAAAAGAACTAAAGAGCAAACAAACAGTGATGAACAAAACAATAAATGAAATTTTAAGATCTCTAGAAGGGACCAATAGCAGAATAACTGAGGCAGAAGAACGGATAAGTGACCTGGAAGATAAAATAGTGGAAAGAACTACTGCAGAGCAGAATAAAGAAAAAAGAATGAAAAGAATTGAGGCCAGTCTCAGAGACCACTGGGACAACATTAAATGCACGAACATTCGAATCATAGGGGTCCCAGAAGAAGAAGAGAAAAAAAAAAGGACTGAGAAAATATTTGAAGAGATTATAGTTGAAAACTTCCCTAATATGGGAAAGGAAATAGTTAATCAAGTCCAGGAAGAGCAGAAAGTCCCATACAGGATAAATCCAAGGAGAAACATGCCAAGACACATATTAATCAAACTATCAAAATTAAACACAAAGAAAAAATATTAAAAGCAGCAAGGGAAAAACAGCAAATAACACACAAGGAAATCCCCATAAGGTTAACAGCTGATCTTTCAGCGGAAACTCTGCAAGCCAGAAGGGAGTGTCATGACATATTTAAAGTGATGAAGGAGAAAAAGCTACAACCAAGATTACTCTACCCAGCAAGGATCTCATTCAGATTTGACAGAGGAATTAAAAACTTTACAGACAAGCAAAAGCTAAGGGAATTCAGCACCACCAAAACAGCCATACAACAAATGCTAAAGGAACTTCTCTAGGCAGGAAACGAAACAGAAGGAAAAGACCAACAATAACAAACCCCAAACAATTACAAAAATGGTAATAGGAACACACAAATCAATAATTACCTTAAATGTAAATGGATTAAATGCTCCCACCCAAAGACACAGCCTGGCTGAATGGATACAAAAACAAGACCTACAATATGCTGTCTACAAGAGACCCACTTCAGACCTAGAGACACATACAGACTGAAAGTAAGGGGATGGAAAAACATATTCCATGCAAATGGAAACCAAAAGAAAGCTGGAGTAGCAATCCTCATTTCAGACGAAATAGACTTAAAGACTATTAGAAGAGACAAAGAAGGACACTACATAATGATCAAGGGGTTGATCCAAGAAGAAGATATAACAATTGTAAATATTTATGCACCCAACACAGGAGCACCTCAATACATAAGGCAACTACTAACAGGCTTAAAAGGGGAAATCGACAGTAACACAATCATATTGGGGACTTTAACACCCCACTTTCACCAATGGACAGATCATCCAGAATGAAAATAAATAAGGAAACACAAGCTTTAAATGATACATTAATCAAGATGTACTTGGGCTTCCCTGGTGGCGCAGTGGTTGAGAGCCCGCCTGCCGATTTAGGGGACACGGGTTTGTGCCCCGGTCCGGGAAGATCCCACATGCCGCAGAGAGGCTGGGCCCATGAGCCAGGCCGCTAAGCCTGCATGCCCGGAGCCTGTGCTCCTCAACGGGAGAGAACACAACAGTGAGAGGCATGCGTACACCAAAAAAAAAAAAAAAAAAAAAAA
>RJWK010057475.1:0-14132 GCA_004363435.1 Platanista minor
TTTTTTTTTTTTTTTGCGGTACACGGGCGTCTCACCGTGTGGCCTCTCCCGTTGCGGAACACAGGCTCCGGACGCGCAGGCTCAGCGGCCGTGGCTCACTGGCCCAGCCGCTCCACGGCATGTGGGATCCTCCCAGACCAGGGCACGTATCCACGTCCCCTGCATCGGCAGGCGGACTCCCAACCATTGCGCCACCAGGGAAGCCCCCCGTGCTGCTTTTAATATGTTTTGTTTGTATTTAATTTTCGATAGTTTGATTAGTATGTGCCTTGGTGTGTTTCTCCTTGGATTTATCCTGTATGGGACTCTCTGTGCTTCCTGGACTTGATTAACTATTTCCTTTCCCATATTAGGGAAGTTTTCAACTATAATCTCTTCAAATATTTTCTCAGTCCCTTTCTTTTTCTCTTCTTCTTCTGGAACCCCTATAGTTCGAATGTTGGTGTGTTTAATGTTGTCCCAGAGGTCTCTGAGACTGTCCTCAGTTCTTTTCATTCTTTTTTCCTTATTCTGCTCTGCAGTAGTTATTTCCACTATTTAATCTTCCAGGTCACTTATCTGTTCTTCTGCCTCAGTTATTCTGCTATTGATCCCATCTAGAGTATTTTTAATTTCATTTATTGTGCTGGTCATTGTTGCTTGTTGCATCTTTAGTTCTTCTAGGTCCTTGTTAATTCTGTTTCCAAGGTTTTGGATCATGTTTACTGTCATTATTCTGAATTCTTTTTCAGATAGACTGCCTATTTCCTCTTCATTTGTTAGGTCTGGTGGGTTTTTATCTTACTCCTTCATCTGCTGTGTGTTTTTCTGTCTTCTCATTTTGCTTATCTTACTGTGTTTGGGGTCTCCTTTTTGCGGGCTTCAGTTTCGTAGTTCCCGTTGTTTTTGGTGTCTGTCCCCAGTGGCTAAGGTTAGTTCATTGGGTTGTGTAGGCTTCCTGTTGGAGGGGACTAGTGCCTGTTTTCTGATGGATGAGTTTGGATCTTGTCTTTCTGTTGGGCAGGTCCACGTCAGTTGGTGTGTTTTGGGATGTGGCCTTATTATGATTTTAGGCGGCCTGTCTGCTAGTGGGTGTGGTTATGTTCCTGTCTTGCTAGTTGTTTGGCATAGTGTGTCCAGAAGTGTAGCTTGCTGGTCTTTGAGTGAAGCTCAATGCTGGTGTTGAGATGGAGACCTCTGGGAGATTTTTGCCATTTAATATTATGTGGAGCTGGGAGGTCTCTTGTAGACTAGTGTCCTGAAATTGGCTCTCCCACCTCATAGGCACAGCACAGACTCCTGGCTGCAGCAACAAGAGCCTTTCATCCACACGGCTCAGAATAAAAGGGAGAAAAAGTAGGAAGAAAGAAAGAAAGAGAGAGAGAGAGAGAGGGAGGGGGAGAGAGAGAGAGAGACAGAGAGAGAGAGAGAGAGGAAGGAAGAAAGGAAGGATAAAATAGAATAATGTTGGATAAAATAAAATAAGGTTATTAAAATAAAAAATTATTATGGTAGAAAATTTTTTCTAAAAAATTAAAAAAAACAAAAAACAAAAAAATCAGACAGATAGAACCCTAGGACAAATGGTGAAAGCAAAGCTATACAAAATCTCACACAGAAGAATACACATACACACTCATAAAAAGAGGTAAAGGGGGAAAAAATAAATAAATCTTGCTCTCAGAGTCCTCCTCCTCAATTTGGGATGATTCGTTGTCTATTCATGTATTCCGCAGGTGCAGGGTTCATCAAGTTGATTGTGGGGATTTAATCCGCTGCTCCTGAAGCTGCTGGGAGAGATTTCCCTTTTTCTTCGTTGTTCGCACAGCTCCCGGGGCTCAGCTTTGGATCTGGCCCCGCCTCTGCGTATAGGTCGCCGGACGGCGTCTGTTCTTTGCTCAGACAGGACGGGGTTAAAGGAGCCGCTGACTCGGGGGCTCTGGCTCACTCAGGCCGGGGGGAGGGAGGGGCACAGAGTGCCGTGCGAGCCTGCGGCGGCAGAGGTCAGCGGGACATTGCACCAGCCTGAGGCTCGCTGTGCCTTCTCCCGGAGAAGCCGTCCCTGGATCACGGGACCCTGGCATTGGTGGGCTGCACGGGCTCCGGGAGGGGAGGTGTGGAGAGTGCCCTGTGGTCGCACACAGGCTTCCTGGTGGTGGAAGCAGCAGCCCTAGTGTCTCAGGCCCGTCTCTGGGGTCCGCGCTGGTAGCCGCGGCTCACGCCTGTCTCTGGAGCTCCTTTAAGCAGCGCTCCCAATCCCCTCTCCTCACGCACCAGGAAACAAAGGGGGAAGAAAAAGTCTCTTGCCTCCTCGGCAGGTTCAGACTTTTTCCCGGACTCCCTGCCGGCTAGCCGTGGTGCACTAACCCCCGGCAGGCTGTGTTCACGCCGCCAACCCCAGTCCTCTCCCTGTGCTCCGACCGAAGCCCGAGCGTCAGCTCCCAGCCCCGCCCGCTCCGGCGGGGGAGCAGACAAGCCTCTCGGGCTGCTGAGTGCCGGTCGGCGCCGAGCCTCCGTGCGGGAATCTCTCCGCTTTGCCCTTCGCGCTCCTGTGGCTGTGCTGTCCTCCGCGTCTCCGAAGCTTCCCCCCTCCGCCACCCGCAGTCTCCGCCCGCGAAGGGGCTTCTCATTGCGTGGAAACCTTTCCTGCTTCACACCTCCCTCCCACTGGTGCTGGTCCCATCCCTATCCTTCTGTCTCTGTTTTTTCTTTTTTTTGTTTGCCCTACCCAGGTACGTGGGGAGTTTCTTGCCTTTTGGGAGGTCTGAGGTCTTCTGCCAGCGTTCAGTAGGTTTTCTGCAGGAGTTGTTCCACGTGTAGATGTATTTCTGGTGTATCTGTGGGGAGGAAGGTAATCTCCGCGTCTTACTCTTCCGCCATCTTGTTTCTCTAGATTTATCAACAGTACCTCTTTAAATGAAAAAATGTTCGATGTCACTTTAAATAAGAGTAAAGCAAATTAAAACTGCACTGAAATGCCATTTTCCACCTGTGAGATTGGTAAAGATAAAAAAACAATTTTCTTAACACTGTGTTTGATCTCTCATATATTGCTGGTGGAATGTCAATTGAGACAAGGACTCAACAGAAGAATTTGGCAATATCTATCAGAAGTAAAATTGCACATAGCCTTTGCCTCAGAAGCTCCGCCTGTAGGAGATTATCCAGCAGACATATTTGGATATGTATGAAATGATATGTGGGCAAAGATGTTCATTATAGTATTTTTATAATAGTAAAAGATAGGAAACAAACTAAATGTCAGTCATTGGAAACTGATACATACATCCACACCATGGGATACTAAGCTGCTATTAAAAAGAATGGGTTGGTTTATACTTTTTAAAGACTTCTAAAAATTAATAGCTTTATTGAAATATAATTTACATACCATAAAACTCACACTTTTAAAGTGTACAATTCAGTGGTTTTTAGTATATTCTCAGAGTTGTACAACTAATCACCACTATCAAATTTCAAAACATTTTCATCACCCCAAAAAAGAAACCCCATACCTGTTAGCAGTCAGTCCTCATTCTTTTTTTTTTTTTTTTTTGCGGTATGTGGGCCTCTCACTGTTGTGGCTTCTCCCGTTGTGGAGCACAGGCTCCGGACGCACAGGCTCAGCAGCCATGGCTCACGGGCCCAGCCGCTCTGCGGCATGTGGGATCTTCCCGGACCGGGGCACGAACCCGCGTCCCCTGCATCGGCAGGCGGACTCTCAACCACCGCGCCACCAGGGAAGCCCCCTCATTCTTGATATTAATCATCTGAGTCTTCCTTTTTTTTTTTCCCTTCATTACTCCAGCCAAAATTTTGTCAATTTTGTCAATGTTTTCAAGTAACCAACTTTTGGTTTTGTTGATTTTCTCTATTCTCTCTTTTGTTAATTTTCACTGTAATCTTTTTTATTTCCTTCCATCTGTTTGCTTTAGGTTTAGTTTACTTTACTTTTTCTAGTGTCTTAAGGTAGAAAGTTAGGTTATTTATTTGAGATCTTTCTTATTTTAAAATATTGGCACTTATAAATTTCCCTATAGGCACTGATTTCATTTCAGTTATTGTACTTTTCAACTCGAAACTTCCATTGGGCCTTTTTAATAATCTCTCTGTCTTTATTGATACTCTCTGTTTGGTGGGATACTGTCTCATACTTTCCTTTAATTCTTTAGACATCATTTCCTTTAGTTCAGTGAATATATTTAAAATAGCTGATTCAAGATCTTTGCCTAGTAAATTCAGTGTCTGGGCTTCATCAGGGAAAGTTTTTTCCTGTGTATAGGCCATACTTTCTTGTTTCATTGTATGTCTGACAGTTTTTAGTTTAAAATATAATGTAGTAAGTCTGGAAATAAGATTCTTCATCTCTCCTCAGGGTTTGTTATTTGTTGCTGTTTGTCATTGTTATTGTTTGTTCAGTGACTTGTGAACTAATTCTGTAAAGTCTTTGTTCTTTGTTGTGTGTGGCCACTGAAATCTCTGTTTGGTTAACTCAGTTGTCAGCTAATGATCAGACAGTGATTGCCTTAAATATCTGGAACCAATAAGTCTCCCAGTCATTGCTAAAGAGCTCTTTGTAAATGTTGGGGCATGCCTTGAACACTCAGCCATGCAGTTGTCAGTTTTGCCTTAGCCTTTGACTCCTGCTTCTATGGAGCCTAAAGGTCAGCCTGAGGTGAGAAGTTAGGGCCTTTTCAGTTCTTTTCTGAACATACACACAGCCCTGGACATGTGCATAACCCTATGCATGTGCATGGCCTTCTAGATTCCTAGGAATATGTTGGAGCGCTTATGGACATCTTGCTTCCTGGCTTTCCTTTTTAGGCTTTTTTGTTAGTCTGTTGTTCATTGGTTCAGGCAGCCACAAGGTTAAATAATTTCCTCTAATTTTTTCTGACAAATTCTCCTGGGGAAAAGGCTTTTTGTATTCACTGAGATCATCAGGACAAACAGACATCTTTGCAAGTGGGATATTTCAGAGACCCATCAGACAGGCCAAATAATGACACTTGTCTGGGAATGAGGCTTTGAAGGTACTCCAGTCCTTTTCTGTCCTCTCTGGTAGCTTCCCTGATGCTGTTTTCACCATGATTGTGGCCTATCAGTCTTCATGGCTGCCCCAGAGCTGGAGGAGAGGTGATGGGAATATGGCAAATTGTAATACCATATAGCTTGCTGTTTTATTGGAATTTATCTGATTTCCTTGAATAAATGCTTCCTGTATTGCTGTAAGCTTTTGTTTAATTTTCAGATTTCTTTTTTAATCAGTTTTTTAAATTGAGGTGTAGATGATTTACAATATTAGTTTCAGGTGTACCGCATAGTGATTCAAAATTCTTACAGATTATACTCCATTTAAAGTTATTGTAAAATATTGGCTATATATCCTGTGCTGTACAATATATCCTCATAGCTTATTTATTTTTTACATAGTAGTTTGTACCTTTTAATCCCTACCCCTATCTTGCCCCAACCCCTTTCCCTCTCCCCATTGGTAACCACTAGCTTGTTCTCTATGTGTAGGTTTCTGTTATTATATTCATTTGTTTTATTGTTTAGATTCCACATATATATGATACAGTATTTGTCTTTCTCTGTCTGACTTATTTCACTAAGTATAATACCCTCCAAGTCTATCCATGTTGTTGTAAATGGCAAAATTTCTTTCTTTTTTATGGCTGAGTAGTATTCCATCGTTTGTGTGTGTGTGTGTGTGTGTGTGTGTGTATCACATCTACTTTATCCATTCATCTATTGATGGAACTTAGGTTGCTTCCATATCTTGGCTATTATAAATAATGCTGCTTTGAGCATTGAGCTACATGTATCTTTTTTAATTAGTGTTTTTGCTTTCTTTGGATATATACACAGGAATGGAATTGCTGGGTCATATGGTAGTTCTATTTTCAGTTTTTTGAGGAAAATCCATACCGTTTTCTATAGTGGCTGCAGCAATTTACATTCCCACCAACAGTGTACAAGGGTTCCGTTTTCCAACTTTTCTGAAAAAGGTGGTTCCAACAACTTTTGCCAGTTTTCTCATTGCTTTTGTGGAGGAGAGAATTTTCAGAAATCCTCATGCCACTATTAATGATATTCTTTTGGTGGATATTTTTGAATATGTACTTTGTAATTTGTTGTGTACCCATAATCTTTCAGTGGTTGGTTTTTGAAACTTTTGTCCAGTTTTATCATTGCTCTTTGGGGAAAGGATTTGCTGAGCTCCTCACACAGTCATTCCAGAAGTCCTGCCCCTCCATTTTAGAATTTAATACCCAACTAAAGTATAACCTCACTGCAGACATATGGTAAAATACATTTTTGGACAAAGGTAGAACACTTTTGTTATCCATTAACCTTCACTAGAAGTAATACTAAAGGATATATATATATATATACACATACTTATATACTTTAGCAGGGTGAAAAAAATCTATAGGGAAGCAAGGCATTGAATACAAGAAGCAATAATAGTTGTCAATTCTCTATCACTGAGTAATAACAGGAAGAGGGAGACTTAATGAGATCCTTAATGTTGCAGCTGGGACCATATCTTTGTTCAATGTGATATAAAAACAGTGATCTAATGATCGTAATCTAAAGCATATGAATAGTGCAGATAAGATCTTGTGTGTTAATCCCTTGTTACAAGAGTTCTTTTAGTTTAAAGTAATAACTCACATTTAATGGAGGAAAAAAGTATATTTCTGAATAACAAAGCCTTTGTCTTTAACAGGTGAGAGGAATGACATGTGCCTCCTGTGTACATAAAATAGAGTCTACCCTCACAAAACATGGAGGGATCTTCTACTGCTCTGTGGCCCTGGCAACCAACAAAGCACATATTAAATATGATCCAGAAATTATTGGTCCCAGAGATATTATTCATACAATTGAAGTAAGTGCCAAGACTTTGCATTTCTGTGTTCTTACCTATCTAGTCAGCACTCCCTTGAATCACTTCTGGTTTGTATCAGGTAGAGATGATGAGAAAAATCTGATTCCTTTGTTTACCTCTATAGACAACAATGTCTGTCTCAAAATTTAATGTAAGTGCATCTGCCTTTTTTTTTTTTTTTTTGGTCTTTGTCAGGAAGAATTAGGTAAAGGCACATTGGCACTATTAATCAGGAGCAGACTTAAGGCAGAAACACAGATCATTTAAAAATATTTAGAAAATGTAATCAAAGTACAATTTGTTATGAGTAAAATTCATGTTAATCACTAAGAAAGTGAAGCATCCTGCTAGATGCTGTATTGTTTGTTAGGTCAAAGCAAATGATATCATAGTTAAAGTAAGAAATTTAAAAGACCAAACCTTTTTCTCTGTGACAAATTCATCCTGCAGTCTTCAGTAAATCTTAAGTGGTAATACATGTGAAAGTGCCTTAGAAGTTCCACTGTGGTCTAGCATTGGTGTTCTAATGATCTAAAAAGCATATTAATCATTCAGGTAAGATCCTGTTAATGTAGATAGTAATACCATTAACATCTTTGTGAAGCTAGCATTACTGAGTATCTACTGTGTACCAATTACCAAAATTGCAAAGCTTCAACTCTTGATTTAATTCTCACAACAGTGCTGTCATCTTCATTTTGGAAGTGAGGAAACTCAGGTTATGAGATGTTACTTCCCCAAGTCACATAGGTAGTAAGTGTCATAGCTGGGATTTGAGCCTAATCTTTCTGACTCCAATGCTCATGCTTGCTCTTTTCACTGTGTTATACTGCCAAGAAATGTAAGATGGCAGCATTTTCCCTAGCAGTTCAAAATGTAGTGTATGTTACTGTCTATGTTCATATGAGTCTTACTTAGGTGTAATTTTCTTTCAGTACTTTATTTTATTACAGAAAATTTTCATTCGTGTTCTTTTTTCTGGTACAAGAGTAAAGACTGCATATGCAAACCCTTGAATAATATATTTAGTATGGTGCTACCTTTTGTGGCCTATTATTCAGTTTTCTGTACTTTCAGGGGATGGATGGATCAATGACTTGATAGATGTCAAAGATAAAATTAAAAATAAAGTGATTAATATACATCAGTACTAGTAGATGCTTGTCTAAGTGTACGATTTATGATTTTACTGCTGAATTCTCTTTTTTACTGGAGTATAGTTGCTTTACAATGTTGTGTTAGTTTCTGCTCCACAGCAATGTGAATCAGTTTTACATATATCCACTCTTTTTTAGATTCTATTCCCATATAGGTCATTACAGAGTATTGAGTAGAGTTCCCTGTGCTATACAGTAGGTTCTTATTAGTTATCTATTTTATACATAGTAGTGTATATATCTCAATTCTGTCTTTATTAGGTCATCATACACTCTGTTGGCCTGACCAAGTAATAGATTCTGCTTTTTTCCAAAATTACTTATTGGAGGCCTTAGTTGACTTCTTGATATAAGAACCTCTACTGAGGACAACTGCACTTGAGTTAAATCAGTAGTTTGAGAACAGTTAGGATAGACATTAACTAGAGTTGAGAAAATACTCATTTCTTTGATGAAAATTTAAACAAAGGTAATTAAGAGAAGGAAGCACATCTTCATCTTTATATTCCCCAGAATGACTTGCACTTAGTAATTGAATTGAGTTGTTCTTAATGACAATACCACAGCTTAGAATTTCTGTAGGTAATATTTATACATTCAGTGAAATAATTGTTTTCTCATGAATTTCCTTAGAGCTTAGGTTTTGAAGCTTCTTTGGTTAAGAAGGACCGGTCAGCAAGCCACCTAGACCATAAACGAGAGATAAGACAGTAAGTACTTTTGGAATGTCAGTGAAAAACAGATTTTGATTCCTCTTTACAAATTTAACAAACTGTTAGCATGTCAGTTTTTTCAATATCATCCTTACACTGGGTGGGAATTGGTCACAAGTTATATTTCCTTATAGTACATAGAATCTTTAACCATTACCTATTTACTCAAATGAGTTTTCTTTTCTATATTAGATGGCGACGGGCCTTTCTTGTGAGCCTGTTTTTCTGTATTCCTGTAATGGGGCTGATGATATATATGATGGTTATGGACCACCACCTTGCAACTCTTCACCATAATCAGAACATGAGCCAAGAAGAAATGATTAGCATTCATTCTTCTATGTTCCTGGAGCGCCAGATCCTGCCAGGATTGTCCATCATGAATTTGCTATCTTTTTTATTGTGTGTACCTGTACAGGCAAGTGAAATGTTAGCAAGTATATTTGTTAATAATGAAAAATAGACAAAATGTGGCAGGTGAGGCTATTTTCAATTGTACAACAAATATTGGCCAGAAGTATGATCATTTTATGCTGGATGCTTTACAAAAATAATCTTAAACTGAGTGGTTAAAGTAGATAATAAATTCCATTTTAACCCCGAAGGATACTGTTTAATGACAAAGCAGAGAATAAGAGTTCAATTCATCTTCAGTTATGAATTTGGTATTCATATCTGCTACTGTATGTAACTTTAAAGTTATTATAATAATAAAATGTTATACTTTATTTTTATTGTCTTTTTAAAACTTTTTATTTTATATTGGAGTACAGTTGATTAACAATGTTGTGTTAGTTTCAGGTGTACAACAAAGTGATTCAGTTATACATATGCATGTAGGAAGTCTGGGATTGACATGTACATGCTGCTATATTTAAAATGGATAATGGCCAACAAGGACCTACTGTATAGCACAGGCAACTGCTCAATATTCTTTTTTTCTTTTAACTTTTTATTTTATATTGGAGTTTAGCTGATAAACAATGTTGTGATAGTTTCAGGTGCACAGCAAAGTGACTCAGCCGTACATATACATGTATCCATTCTCCCCCAGATTCCCCTTCCATCCAGGCTACCACATAACATTGTCTGCTCAACATAACATTGTCTGCTCAATATTCTGTAACAACCTAAGTTGGAAAAGAATTTGATAAAATGTTATATTTTATTTCTTTATATTTATATTTTATATTAAATGCATTAAAATTAGCTTTATATTAATTATATTAAATATATTATAAATATATTTTATTTTAATATATTTATTATTAATTTATTCTATAAAATAATCATAATAGTTATATTATTTCTCCATGGCACTTAAGTTCATTACCTCTGTATGTTTTCTTATTTTTTATACAGCAGCTTCTTATTAGTTATCCATTTTATACATATTAGTGTATATATGTCAATCCCAATCTCCCAATTCATCATCCTTCCCCCCCCACGCCGCTTTCCCCCTTGGTGTCCATACGTTTGTTCTCTACATCTGTCTCCATTTCTGCCTTGCAAACTGGTTCATCTGTACCATTTTTCTAGATTCCACATATATGCGTTAATATACGATATTTGTTTTTCTTTTTATGACCTACTTCACTCTGTATGACAGTCTCTAGGTCCATCCACGTCTCTACAAATAATCCAATTTCATTCTTTTTATGGCTGAGTAATATTCCATTGTATATATGTACCACATCTTCTTTACCCATTCGTCTGTCAGTGGCCATTTAGGTTGCTCCCATGACCTGGCTATTGTAAATAGTGCTGCAATGAACATTGGGGTGTATGTGTCTTTTTGAATTATGGTTTTCTCTGGGTATATGCCCAGTAGTGGGATTGCTGGGTCATATGGTAATTCTATTTTTAGTTTTTTGAGGAACCTCAATACTGTTCTCCATAGTGGCTGTATCAGTTTCCATTCCCACCAACAATGCAAGAGGGTTGCCTTTTCTCCACAGCCTCTCCAGCATTTACTGTTTGTAGATTTTTTGATGATGGCTATTCTGACCGCTGTGAGGTGATACCTCATGGTAGTTTTGATTTGCATCCCTCAAATAATTAGTGATGTTGAGCATCTTTTCATGTGTTTCTTGGCCATCTGTATGTCTTCTTTGGACTTTTCAACTCTTCTTTTGAGATAAACTTTTACTATGCAACACTTCCATCTAATAGATCTATTCCTTTTTCTGATGCTTATAAAAAGCAATAATTATTTTTAAAACATGTTAGTATGTTTCTCTATACTAATGAACAATAAGCTTTTCAGTTATGTTTCCTAACGAAAACAGTGGACAGATCCAATAGCTTGTGATAGGTTGAATTTGAAAAGAGGGAGGTGAGTTTTATATAAAAAATCATTGTCAAAAGAATGTAATTCTTTTCCTAGTTCTTGTTTTTGCTGGCTTCAAAAAGAAGAACCCAAGAACCACTTGACTTTCTTTATATTATGGAAAATCCATTGGATCATAGCAGAGAGCTGCCAAGGGCTTGTACAACAATTTGAATCGCCCCCCGACACACAGACACATATCTGCTAAAATACAAGCACTATTGTTTCAGCTTAAAAAAAAAAAATCTCTCCTTAGGGGAATTCCCCATGGCCCAGGTTCAATCCCTGGTTGGGGAACTAAGATCCTGCAGGCTGCATGGTGCAGCCAAAAAAAATAACCTCTCCTTAGTTGTTTATGGATTAAATAAAAGCCAAAGGAAATTAACATTGATACTATATCTTAGTTATTGAGGTATATATGTGAATTTCAGCTTTTTTAAAAGCACTAATCACTGTTTCCATATTACAGTTTTTTGGAGGCTGGCACTTCTACATTCAGGCCTACAAAGCACTGAAACATAAAACTGCAAATATGGACGTACTGATTGTGCTGGCAACTACCATTGCATTTGCTTATTCTTTGGTTATTCTTCTGGTTGCAATGTATGAGAGAGCCAAAGTGAACCCTGTTACTTTCTTTGACACACCTCCTATGCTATTTGTGTTTATTGCACTAGGCCGGTGGCTGGAACATGTAGCAAAGGTAAAGTAAGAAAGGGTGACATTTATTAAAATCTTGGGTGGGTAAATGACCATAATATTTTCTAGACCAATTATTGGAAATATACATTGACTTATGTAGTTAACGATGTACTAAAAGAAGTATTTTTGTTTTGGCAGTATTTTAGGTTAAATATTCCTTTAGAAGATTTACCAAATTTATGGAATTAATACTTTAGATAATACAGTGTGTCCATGTTTATTTTAAGAGACATTTAAGAGTACTTATTTTACTTATATCACATTATTAATGGAAAAATTGATGCAATCACAGATTTAAAATAATGATGGAAAAAAATTCACCCACAATCCCATGGTATAATGGAAATCACTTTCTAATCCTGTTCCACATATGTTTATATTTTACAGAGTGGCAATAATGGTATCCATACCACTTTGTGCCCTTAACACTTTAAAGTTTTTCCCCATTTTTGCAGTCTGGATAATTACTCAGTGTTTCTGAATAATATTCTCTCAAATCAATGTGCTATAATTTACTAAACCATTCTGGCTTTTGTTCTCAGATTGTTTCCAGAGTTTAATTTTAGGTAATCCTGCATTAAACATATTCATGTTTAATAGTTATTTCTACTGAATTACTATCTTAGGATAAATTACAAAGGATATGATTAAAGGGCATAAATCTTTCTATGGCTCATGCTACTAATCTTAACAATTTTTGCCATCAAGGGTATGTTAGTGAAGTAGTTTTACTACAAGTTCATCAGCACTGACATCCTATCTAAATTTTTGCTAAGTTAGTAGGCATTAAATGGTATCATAGAGTTGCTTTAGTTTGCATTTCTTCCATTAATAGCAGAGATAAACATTTTTCTACACAGCAAGTATTATATTTCTTCTTAAATGAATTGCCTATTTATGTCCTTTGCTCATGTACCTATTGGGTTCTGATGTTTGTCTTATTAATTTACATTATTTATTTATAAATTACACCTAATAATACATTTTATATTTTGTGTACTTCATATTTTCAAAGTGAAACATTTTGATTTGAATTAATTAACATTCCTAAAGCTGTCTTTTAAGTAAATGTTAAAGATTATGCCTTTATTCTACATAAGACTTTTTCTTCCTTAGCATTGTTAACATATGTGTTTTAATTTATAGGGCAAAACATCAGAGGCTCTTGCCAAACTAATTTCACTACAAGCTACAGAAGCAACTATTGTAACTCTCGACTCTAATAATATCGTCTTGAGGTATTTACCTTCATTATTCTTTCTTCTCTTTTTAACTTCTTAGGAAAAATATCAAATATACACAGAAGTAGAGAGAAAGGTATAATGAACTCACATAATCTATCTCCCAGATTTAACAATTATTCACATTTTGCCACACTTTACTTCATCTATACAATCTATTTTTCTTTCTGTTGTTGCAATAGAATTTTAAAGTAAATCCCAGTTATATGGTTTTACTGCAGATATTCCTGTTGTATTTCTAATAAAGGACATAGTCTTATAAAATTATAATACCCATATTGCATCTAACAAAATGAACAATTATTCTTTAATGTGATCTAATACACAGTTCATATTAACATTTCTCCTGTTGTCTCCAAACTGTTTTAAGTTTCTTTGTTTGAAAAGGAATTCAGAAAAGGTCCATGTGTCACTGCATTTTGACTGATATGTTTGTTTGTTTATTTTAAGTTTTGAGTTTTTTTTTTTTTGGCTGTGTTGGGTCTTCATTGCTGTGTGCGGGCTGTCTCTGGTTTCAGCAAGTGGGGGCTACTCTTCACTGTGGTGCACAGGCTCCTCATGGTGGTGGCTTCTCTTGTTGCGAAGCACGGGCTCTAGGTGCACAGGCTTCAGTAGTTGTAGTGCATGGGCTCAGTAGTTGTGGCTCGTGGGCTCTAGAGCGCAGGCTCAGTAGTTGTGGTGCATGGGCATAGTTGCTCCCCAGCATGTGCAATCTTCCCGGACCAGGGATCGAACCCGTGTCCCCTGCATTGTCAGGCAGATTTTTTTTTTTTTGTGGTACGCGGGCCTCTCACTGTTGTGGCCTCTCCCGTTGCGGAGCACAGGCTCTGGATGCGCAGGCTCAGCGGCCATGGCTCACGGGCCCAGCCGCTCCGCGGCATGTGGGATCTTCCCGGACCAGTGCACGAACACGTGTCCCCTGCATCGGCAGGCGGACTCTCAACCACTGCGCCACCAGGGAAGCCCTGTCAGGCAGATTCTTAACCACTGTGCCACCAGGGAAGTCCCTATTTGTTTGTTTTTTGATTTTTTAATTGAGTTATAGTTGATGTACAATAGTATATAAGTTACAAGTGTACAATGTAGTGATTCACAATTTTTTTTGGGGGGGGG